>VYZQ01028546.1:2001-20723 GCA_013400655.1 Mystacornis crossleyi
GTGCGTGAAACAGAAAACTGTTTTGACCTTCAAAATGTCTACTTTCATATCTTTAGAAGAAAGAAGTGTTAAGCTGTGCAGTAAGGGATACTGTCATCTGCAGGTTATCAGGGTGAGGGGTGGTTGTCGCGTGAAAATGTGTGACAGAGATAGAGGGTTTGAAATTCTTGCAGCTGGACCTTAACAACTCCTTGTCCCTTTAGAGTGAGGCTCCCATAACAGTGGTTGGATCAAGTGCTTTGAGGATTAAGCAACTCAGTCTCCACATTGTGCTCAGAGTCAGTGTCACAACAGCTCCTGCACCTGCACAGTACTGCAGTAAATCCTGCTGTGGCCGGAGAAGGGTGAACTGGTTCTTTACCAGGTCTTTTGACATACTGTGATGGGTTTCCATTTTTGGTTCTTCCTGGTTTTCAGTGGCTGGTTGGCCTTTCTCTATTCAACGTGTCTTGCCTGTGATAATCTTAAGCAGTTAAGACAGCTATGAATGATTTCACTCATGTCCAGCACTGGAGTAGTAACTTTACAAACTCGTTCATGGCATTATATATTATATGGCAGCGATACCTAGCTGCTTCTTTCTCTACCTGTAGGAATACTCCCATGAGTCTCTAAATTTCTTGCATTTGTACTTGATCTTTCTCTGTGTTTTTTACCATCTGTTCAGTGTGTTGCCATCATCTGTGTTTTCCTTTGTTTAGTGTTTCTAAAATATACTCTTCCTTTTTTTGTCCTTCTCCAGGCTTCTGCTTATCTCCAGCCTAACTTCCTCCTCACTGTGTCCCCTGATAATTAGTACTTCCATGCCTGGAAGAACTGCCTTCAGCATGCGTAATTCAAGTCCTGTCCTATTGTTTTTGTCTCTGCCACTGTCTCAATTCCCAGCTAGTTCTTGTACAGTGTCGTTTATTTCTTCATTTACAGAATTGGAGCTTTTGCTTTTTTTCTCTTCAGTGTTCTGTGTAGTCTCCTTTGCTAGTGTCTTAATTTCTCTCCATTCATACCCTCTTCTGAATTCTGGCAGTGGAATTTTTTCCCTAACCACCTTGTGTGTAGAAAGCATCTCCAGCTTTTAACTTTAAAACTTTCTGACTTCTTTCATGTGCCTGACTTTGTAGTCTTTACTTTCATAATACATTCCTGAAAGTATGTTTTGGACCATGATTTTTGATAGCAATATTGTAAATATATAAAACAATATCATGTCAGTCATAAAATAATGCTTTTCCTGATGCTTTCATACTTCATTAATACTCCATCTATAATAAGGGCATGAACTCCTGATACGAGTATTTTTCCCTTGGTAAAGTGTGATTTTACATCTATTTGTCTCTTAAAAGGCAGCATAACTGTGTCACAAGTTGGATTCTGCCAAGAGATGTAATACAAACCAGTTCTGTAAAAACATTCAGTCTGAGGAACTGATGAATCTTTGAGACATGGCTTAAATTAAAAATAGGAAGCATTATGCTCACTGTTCAACTTCTTTCACCCTGTTGTGGGGTGATGAGCAGCCTTGGTGTATACAAATAAAATGTGTTTTGTAGTTTTATTTTGTTGTAATGGGACACCTTTGACTAAAGCATGAAATGTACTCAAAGTGAACAAGAAATAGCTGATTTGTAGCCATTTACGTCAGGATTTCTGTGTTTAAAATCTGAACAAAATGTGCTTTTTTCAGTACCAGTGAATGCTTTACTTCTCTACCAGGAAATTTCAGTATGCTGAGGTCATTTAGCATGGGATAAATAGGTAACTGGGGCTGAAGCTGAAACATTTAGCAGAGTTACATTTTCCTTCTGTTTTGCCAATTACATTGGTTTCCCCCTGAATTTTAGTCTTTTTACTTCACTGCCTTTTTTTTACCAAAATGTGTGCTAGTTTTGCATTGAGTAGCTAGATTTCAGGTGTAAAACAAGCTGCTGAAATTTGAAAGCATTCCCTTTTGCTCTGGGAACTTTAGGGGGATTTTGTTGAGTATTTTTATTTTGGTTGGGGTTGGTTTGTTTGGCGGGGATTTTGTTGGCTTACGTTGGGGGGTGTTTTGTTTTTGTGGGTTTTTTGGTATTGTGTAACCTTTATTTAAAATGTCTCCTGGACAGTGATGACACAGCTGTGCAACTTCATCAAACTGTTGCAACCATTTTTAAAAAACCATTTAATTACTGTGATTGTATGTTGTTGGTCATGACACCTTCCTTTTCATTTGTGCTGTGTGTCTGTTCACTGATGTCCATATTACATTAAAGTTGCTGTTAAAAAAAATTTATGTCCACAACTTAGGATGTTTTTGGAATACAGAAATATTTCAGATACCTTAAGTTTAAGTTAAAAAAAAAATTGCATCACAACTTACAATTATTTAAGCATACACTTAGCATGTTTGCAACTCAGATATCTTAAGAAGAATGCTGCTAGCAAGGCTCTTTCATGACTGAATTAAGAAAGCCTCATCCAGCCTTCTCATCACTTAACTATCCAGCCCTGGTCACATCACTTTCCAGTTCCCCTCAGTGCAGCGGGGTCTGGCCAGGGAAGGAGCTTTGCTCCTTAGGTGTGTTCAGCTGTTGAATCTCTGTGACTTCCATTCTAGAAAATGGCAACACAGGGTATGAAGTGCTTTCTGTATTCAGATGTTATTTTTGATTGTTGGATTGAATTTAGCATTGCCATTTCTAAAGGAAGTTTTGCTTCAGTAAGAATTGGGAGGAACCCCTCCATTACGTGGTCTCTGAATCTCATAGGGTCTCTTTTCTGAGGGTGGAATATGTTATGTCCTCACAGCTCATCCCTCTGCCTTCTCGTATATTTGTGGGGGTAGTGTGTTATGGCCTGGCTTATGATTTATGTTATAGTACAAAAGCTTCTTGGGCTACAAGGGCTGTACTGTCTCAGTGGACTTTCTGTTTGTCACATACCATTTGCTTTTCTAAGAAAGGGCTCAGAGGATGAGATGCAAGATTGAACCATGCAGTACTTGAGGGGTTTGGGGTTTTTTTTATTTCCCTTAAGCAGACTTTTCCATCCTCTTTCTGTGGCATCCAGGCAAAACTTACTTCCTTCTGTTTCTTCTGAGGCAATGCTATTTCCCCTTAGTCTAATTTCCCAGTGTCCCCTGTAACAGCTTCCCTAAAGATGTTTCCTTTAGCCACATGGGCCATTGTTTTTACTGTTTCAAAAGGGTTTGAGAAAAGACTTAGCAATGTACAGACAGGGGACACAAACTTGCCAAAGTGTAGTAAAGTCTTTGGAGTGTTTTTGTTTCTGAAGTGTTTGCACTATGTCCTTCAGGCACTGAAATGCAGCTCTGTAGTGAGGCTGGGTTCCCTCTCAGCTCTGTGTGCTCCATGAGGGCAGGGGAAACGTCTCCCGGGGCAGTAGTGCTCGTGCTGAGCGCAGGGCTCCAGGCAGGTGGCTCAGGGTACTTCTGCCTTCCTGACCCTGCTCCTCTGTTGAGGCTCGAGGCACTGACATTGTCTCTAGAGGTGCTGCATCATCACAGATATAAGTAATTCAGGTAGCTCCTGATGCAAAAGTGAGATGAACCTTTTATTTATTTGTGGTGCCTCAGAGAACCCTTAGCATAGTCTGGTGGTGTATTGTTCACAGAAATCACAATCTGCTTACTTTTCTGTTTGACATTGGCAACCATCATTTCAACCAGAAAGGTGTCAGGCAGTCCCAATACTAATGCCAGACTGTATTTATACCGAGTGCCTCCTGTGCAAGGACTCTGTAGATCCCATTCCAAATGGCTGTAGAGAACAGCCACTGACTTCTAGCTGCATCATTTACCATGGGAATTATAACTGCCTCCTCAGATAATGGCATGTTTCTTGCACTCAGTGTTAAAATGCAGCTCACGCTAAATCTCTCCACAGTTCATTGCAAAGCGTTTGGCTGGATTGTTTCTCCCCTAAATAAGCTAACATTTCAACATTCTCTTGTATTTCAGAGGAAATCCTTAAGACAAGTGAGTGGGGAAGAAAAAGGCAGAGTGTCCAGCAGAAGTGTTGGATCAGACACAGCTGCTTCTTGCCCTGTAGAAACTGGACTACTGCCTGACGCGTTTCACCTATCTCCTTCTAAACAATGTTGGATCAAGGAGGGATCCTCCCATTATGGAGGCTTTCCAGGATTCAGTAGCAGTGATGGAGTACTAAGGGAACTGGATGATGGACAATTTGACCAGGAAGATGGAGTCACTCAGGTCACGTGTATGTGATAAGTAAGTAACTGCATCAAATGGACATGTACATAAATCACACAAATGGATATTTTTTTTTTTAAATTACACTACTTTAAATGCATTGGTATAATCCTATGACTCTTCGCAAACTCCTTTTTTATTTTTGTCATTTTCCTTGTTGTGTTAATCCTACTGTAGTAATAATACTACTGCAAAATAATTTGTTTTTCTGTCTGTCTCTAATAGTATAACTACATGACTTGGGTGCTCTGCTAACTTGTTAATGCTTTTGACAAGAAGGAAGCAAAAGCTGTAAAACAGTGACAGTTTGAATTGTGTGAGAGCAAAAGGAATGAGGATGTTTAGAATTTTCCACAAGCTGGAGGAATGTTTTTGGGTTTGGTTGTTTTGTTGTTGGGGGTTTTTAAGGATGTTGTAAATATTGGTGGGGAAAAACAAACTGTCTGGCTGTTTAAGTTTTAATGTAATTTTCACTTTATTTGCCTTGCCTAAGTTCAAAAGCCTAGAGAAATGTTATGTCTTACACTAGAGTGTTAATAATTTAAGCTACATTCAGACTTGGTATGGGCAGAAAAACTCAGGAGGCTGTAAGTAGATACTTGCTCCTCAAATACAACTTCGCCTATGCAGTTTTTACTGGGTCCCTTGTACATGCAAGCCAGGAGCTTATAGCTTCTATTATAATGATGTATTCTTAATATACTCATGAGTGGAAATTAAGAACTGCTCATCCCCTGAAAGACAACTTGCAGTCTGAACAAGTAGTTTGAGAAGCTCCCTGAGAAGTGTGCACAGTGATGCTGCTAATGCATAGGAGGAGAATGTAAGCTAAACTTCATAGGCAATATTAGATCCATGTATATACAAATGTCTCAGCTAAATGTATCTCACACTGGATAAAGTGTATTGAGCTGCATCAAATACCAGACTTGATGTTCAGAAGAAAGGATCAAGTTGCTGTGCTTCCATCCTTCCTATGGGGAGGAGCTGCTTGCGTTAAGGGAGGTTATTGCTGCCAAGGTTCTGTGGGGAGAGAGCAAACAGCAATTGCTTTTATGCTGCTGTCTGGAAACTATTTTACAGAGGAAAAGCTGAATAAAAATGCATCTCCAGAAGGCAAATGTGATTATAACTAAAACAGGCATTTTTCATTTAGTTTTAGAAGCAAAAAACAAGTGCTCATCATCTTTAAGCTAGTGCAAAATAATTCGGTCCAAATGAGATGTCAGAACAGAAATGAGCAAATGTATTCGTAACTCTACTGTGTTTGCAGTACAGCACACACATCACCCAAGGATTTTGATACCTGTCTTTGTCGTGCTGCAAACACAGACGTCATGAGCCAGGTACCTACAACACCCTGTTCCCCGTGGATGGCATGCCACAGCTGCTGTGGGACTCTGCCTCATGCACAGTGGTAGATGGTGGCACTAAGTGCAGTGGGCAGATGAATGCAGTGACAGAACACCAACAATTAACTCCAGATAAGCAGCCCAGGAGATGACTAGGATAGTGGAGGTTCAACTGCAGGCTCAGAGCTGTGCAGAAAGAACATGGGCAGTAGCTGCTTATTTCAGTAAGCAAAACTAACTCATGCAGGAAAAAAGTTTAATTTTATAGGGCAGGGAGTAGGAGAAAAACCCATTCTACTGACATAATTATCATAGGGGAGCCTGAAATAATATTGCTTTGGAGCTGCTTCTTGATTTGCATATGTAATTCTCACAGGTAGGCTTGTTTATTTTTTCTTTGGAAGAGCAACTCTAAATAATTGTTTTTAGCAGGTTTGGGGGTTTTCTTCCAAAAAAATCTACAGCTCTGGAGACTGGCTTCAACCTCTTTTTGCCATTGCATGCTGTGGGGAGTGATGGGAGCACGTCAAATAGGAGGCACTGTAAGAAACCCCTTCTTGCAAAGGCTCTTCTCCCAGCTTTCCCACGAGCATCTCGAGGTCAGGGATGTGGGGTGCGAGCCTCGTGTTCATTCCCAGTTGGGGGCACAGCGGGCAGGAAGATGCCCCTGCTGACAAGGGAGAGGGCTGGGCTGCGTGTCCCTGCAGAGCCTGCCCCAGGGGCTGCTTTCTCTTGTGGCCACTACTCGGGGAGCACTGGTCATGCTCACAGGCAGCGGGGATCTCCTCCATGGGACACAGATGGGGAAGAAATAGGAAAATGCAAGTTACACCCATCTCGGGCAGAAAGCCAGGAAACTCTAGCATATTAAAAATGGAGTAATAGCTGGTCTCATGCAACTTTGAATATGTTGCTCTACTTCTAGAAGTACTTTTTTGAGTTATACAAAAACTCGTATGTGTAATTTTAACTACTGGTCATTCTCCATACAAGTCAAATGTGTAAAATGGGCAAAAGTTGGTCAAAAAAATTCAATTCTGGATATTTCAAGTTAGAGCTTTTAAAGTATATCAAAGAAATTACCTTTTATAAAGCAAGATCCTTGCTTAATATAGTTAACATTAGTGAATCCTAAACCAAAACTGAACTCTAAGTATTTAAGTAAGTTACAAAGTATGAAGTCGTCAATTTAATGCAGTTACTCTCTCTAGAATGCATTCATTGGATAAAAATAATCATTTAACTTTAACTGAGATTTTTCCATATCACCTGTTGAAAGTGCAGAAAATTCAAACAAAACAGTATCTTTCGAAAAGAAATATTCTCCTTATAATTAAAGGGAGATACACAAGAGAGACTCTGTTTTGGAACTAGGATAGAAATTGAGTATGCCCTGGGTGTCCACAGGTACACTGGAATATCATCCCTTTTAGAAAGAAAGGCGCTTTTTCAAATGAAATAAAGCCATATTCTTTTTCAGTAGCCCTCAGTTTTAACTGTGCTCTAGTCCTTGCTCATGAATCTCATAGGTGTTGACAGTGCTGCAAACCTCTGAATTTGTCTTTTTAATTCAGTATAACTGTGCTGAATTGTTTCCTCTGAACCCACTCAGCAATTCCTGGATTGTTAAGGACAGATGAGTTTTTTTAATGTCATTTGTCTCACAGTACCAAAGTTGCCTGTGCTGTAGAAATATTCATCTGAGTTGTTTGCTTTTGAAAGTCAGGGCAACTACACTGCTTGCTCAGCCTGTGTGAAGACAGTGCAAGCATTGTCTGCCTTCATGCATTTGACAACTTGTCTTCTTAAGGCATGGATGTTGAAACTGAAAAAATTGGAAACGCTTCTGAAACAAATTATGGAAAATCTTGTATTTTGTTCTTTATAGTAAAAAATTATGAAAGACAACTCTATCTTGGATGAGCAAAAAGGGGAGGGTGCATCTTGGGTAGAGGAGATTTGATTTCAGATCCTGATCACCTGTCTGACACAAACCAGAGCATTAAGGTTTGCCTTTACTACTGTGGTGACCAGCACTGTCCATTAAGTAAAGCAGGTTTGTAAATCAGAAGACCTGTCAGAGTAACTAGCAAAACTCTTTTGGTCTGCTTGTATTGTGTGTATATGCACACACCGCTCAGCTTTCATTTTGCCAGAATGTATTTAACTTTTTATTGAAAGAATTGCAACTTAAAGCATGGATGCATTCTCTGACAGAAAATAGTACATACATTTTTTTGTAGTCAGTAACAAGACTTCAGCCAGGAGCCTGTGTGTTTGAAATGTAGTAGGGAAACCCCTTTCCTGATTGTGACAACAGAAATGCTCTGCAACTATTAGAAAGAAGGCAGCCAATGGTGTTCATGTACCTCTGCAAAAGACTGTTTATACTTTCTGATGCTTAAATTGTTTGGAGAAGAAATAGTTTTCTAATGTTTACAAACAGGAAGAAACTGTCCACAGTTAAATATTTTGTACCCTGCTCATAACTGTCAGAACAGTTTATTTACATACCTGGTCAACTGCAATAAATGGCTGCTTCACTTGTTTCTGGTCTGTATTTTCTTTTTGTAAAGGTTCAAATCTTTTCTATAGTTCATACAGGAAGGTTCTCACCATTAGAAGTAATTACCAAATCAGTTACCAGTTTATGATGTTTGTGCCACACTGACATTAACTGGGTTAGATCAATGTATATACTTTGCCTCAAGCTAAAATTACCGTTTTGCAGTCTTGTCTGTACAGCAAAGCCTGATAGAGTTAATGCCATCCAGTAAAAGCTCATTAGGTTTTCCCTGTTCTTAGTATATTCATCTTTTGAAATTGATGAGATGAGCAAAAAATTGAGATTGCTGTCTTGACAGTTTGCTGTGGCTTAACACCATGGCTGATGTGTTGGAAGATAATGCTAAGCCAAAGGTGAGGTAAAACCCCAGTGATGAAGGAAGAAGGAATTTGACAGTGAGTCTGTGCTTACAGCCTTTGTGTCTGTGACATGCAGTCATAATGTGCTTCTCTTGGGTCTGGAGGGCCCTCTTCTACATCTCCCATATTCTAACGGTAGAACCAGCATGTTCTGATTTGTGGGATGTCTAAATTGGAGGTCTGACTTGGATGTTCCTAATGAGTACTGTATTTCCCTGCTTCTGAAAGAAGAGAGACAACTTGAGCACCCTTTGTAGCAGAGATGGGGAGCACCCAAGGGTCTGGTGGAAGCAGTTGCTTTGTTCTCTGGCGACGTGAAAAATGAGAATAACTTGTCAAAATATAGTGGTATGGATAAAGAAACAGTTTAATTTTATCCTTTTTTTACAATATAATTCAAAGACAGTCTCAGTTTCCCTATGATGTAAAGTCTAAATTAAATCTGTTAATATTTATTAGACAAATCAATGGTTTGCTTAGGCTAACTGAAGTTTTATGGTACCATCCAGGCACATGTGTGTACACAGTACTCATGTAAACAATAGCAAGGGAAAATACAAGCAGTGTCTCACTTAGGCCTTATATTAAATCAGCTTAGTACAGCAAGTCAACTTTACAGTGCAAATCTGAATGAGAATAAACAGGATTAATTCCAGAGTTCTGTTTTGAAGTGAAACTCTTAAAGCATAAGAGGTTTAAAATTTTAATGCAGTCCTGAGCACCACATCATTTTCTTCAATTTTGTGGACGAAATGCAATTAGCAACACCAGTCCCATGTTTTTGCCTGTCCCAGTCACCACGGCCAGTATACACATGCAGAGTGACTGTACAAAGGAGCCACACCATGGATGGTCCTAGAGCAGACAGCAACGAGCTAAATACATTTTACTACCTCCAGAAAACAGTCCCCCTACCTGCAGCACAAACTTCAAGGTATCTATCAAAATCAGGTAACCTGGTCTATACAAGGCAAGCTACAGCGACGTGTATAGACAGTAACTAAAGCTACTTCACTCTGACAACATCTCATGCAATTACCCTGCTGACAATTAAATAAAATTATAAACATGAGACAAGAAGCTGCTGACGAATACAGCTGTTAAAGTACTTAAGCTTAGTCTCTCTATTTTCTCATTGTTTAAATTCCCTTTACATCCATGTGATAAGTTGCTTGAGGTGTGCTTGATTCATGTAAAGAAAAATAGAATTTAAGGCATGTTTAGTATATTATGAAAAAAGATTTAGTAAAAATATGTGGACTCCCTTCTTTCCATGTAAATATAATGTAGAAAACAAAGTGTAAATTACTAAAACTAGCTGAGCTAACCCATTCTGACCTGCTGAAAGAAATAAAGAGGGCTCCTGTCAACCTCGAAGAGAAACGACAAGCTAACTTCTTAAACAGCAAAGCAAAATTCATTCATAAACACTGCTACTGCTTTTAGACCCTGCATTCATGTACACTTAGCAGTATTTCTCTTATATGCATCTCTAAAACATTTAATTCTATCATTCTAGACAAACCACAATTAAGCAGCACTCATGGAAAGTGTCAGTTATTGCAAACACAACTTGAAATAAACACCTGATAGGGAAATAGAAGCATGAATCCAAATCTTTCTGTCAATATGGTTAAGGTAAATGAAGAGAAACAAATGTCTGTTGAAAACATAATTAACTCTTGCGAAGAATCAGGTGTGATATTTCAGGTACTTAGCACATTTTGACTAGGAATACAAGCAGAGACTGTGCCAGTGTTATGTAGTGTAACATGAACAGCTGAGGTATAATCTGTAAGCAGTTGCCATAAATCCGCACAGGTATTCGTTAGAGAGGTTGTGAACTGGAGAACAGCACAAGTCTGCCTTAACAGGACAGCACCTGTCTCCTGCTGTACACAAACCTCCCCTGCTGACAAAAAAGTCCAGAAAGTGTGTTAGGTACATATCAAGAATATATATATTCAATACTATAGTGAAATTGTCCTTTTGGTTAATACAGATTCTGTCAGTGTTTGGATATACACATACAGCTATATGCATATCCAGAAGTGAATCTTCAAAGCCATTTTAAAAAAATAAAAGGTAAATTAGGAATAAGCTACATTGCAAGAAGCTTCCTGCAGAATTATATATTTAAGGTGATAATCTTTGAACTAAGACTTAATATAGCTACTGCATTACAAAATGGCTTGCTGTGAAATTGTTATCTCACTTTTTCCCCACCCAATCAGACACATCTTCAAGATTGTGATTCAATGATTGTTTAGCAGCAATTTTAGAGAACTGTAAATTCTTTTATTAACAGGCATTATAAACAGATACTACTACTTTTATTTAAAAACCATGAGTGCCACACTGATGAATATACAGCTCATGAATAATTTAAAAGTATTTCCCATATTAAAAGGCAATGCACACAGCATACAAAAAGTATACTAAACAAAGCTATGAGGATACGTGATTGAAGTGTCTAAAGTGATATATACAGTACATAATTAATGTTTTGTTTATATTCAGTACAGGCTTCTGTACTGCTATTCCCATTATGCCTCACTCTCCCCTGACACTGAATTTTGCACTTCTTCTTCCAAAATTGGTACAATCAGGTTATCCTTGGACATCAGATTATACTTCATCACAAACTTAGTGAACCGGTGACACAAGAAAGTTTCATTCTGGAGGTGAAAAAAGGGGAAAAAAACAGTATGTACAGAAAGATTATTTTAAACCATTAGGAAGAACATGCTAAACAAAAAGCTTGCTTCTTTGTAACTGGCACATTAGATTTATGGGTCTTAGTAATGCTTAAATAGTAAATTTATATTGCTTCTTTTCTATCTTTATCATTTGCTTGTAGTTACTACAATTACTAAGAAACCTACTGAAATTGAGGCTTCAGTCACAGCTCAATTTAACACCACTTCAACAAGAATATATTTAAATATTTAAAAGTATTTTCCCTGAAATTCCTCCTACATGCACTATCTCCAACACAACAGGGCCCAATTATTTGATAGCTGTTCGAGAAACCTTAAGTGGGATTTGGAAAAAAAAAACATTTATATTTAGCTATATCCCCTTATGTCCTTTTTATCTATTGATTTCTACTTTCCCATTAAAAAAAAGGCTACTGGTGGTGCACAAGTTGCCCTCAATTACTCTGATCCTTTACAGTTACACAATTGTAATTCCCTAATTGTTGTGCAACATACACAAACAGGAAATACATCGATGTAAGCAGTACTAAATACACTAAGTGCTTGAATACATTCACGATTCTTAAATACAAGATGAATTTGTCTGTAAAAAAACCCCTCAAATTCTGGCCTTTTATCCAAATGAAGGGAAACCATAACTGAGTGCACTAATCACATAAATGAATGCTTATGTGTATATGTAAGTATAACAGCTTTTTCAGTTGTTATAAAACTGGAATCTCCTGTAATTAATCCTTCACTTGAATATAGATCTTCTAGTAGGACTAGAATGTTTTATACAAATCCATCACAGCTGTAACTTCACTAAATGCCCTGCTTTCAAGATGTAATTTGAAACACTTACTTCATATTCATCAAATATCTGCCGGTGATGAAAATAAGCGTGTGAAAATATTCTGTAAATCCTTCGGCACACTGATCCTAATTTGGCTACAGAGGATTCCTTTATGCTAACCCTGCAAGCATCAGGAGAAAGGTTACACAACTGCTCCAATGAAATGACTACTGAGACACATGTAGACACAAATTTTGATTGTTAAAACCATTCTGTATAATTGCATATGAAATTTAGACTTGTTGGTTCAAGCTCCACATTTACAGATTGTACTCTGAGTACAAAAAAAGTTCTGCCTGTAGTTAATAATCATCAGTTATTCTGATAAAGGCTGGATTTCTGGTTTCTAGGATTTATAGGCAAAGAAAAAAAATAAGACTTCCCCTTGTACCTCCTTTTCTACAGTGAATTCCCTAAAGGTGTACAATTTTGGCTCCTGCACGGCGTTTTCTCTGATGTGACCTGCCCCCTCAGTACCCTCAGTGTCTGTCTTCTGTGGCTGCCACATGCCACAGTGCATTGGTGTTGGCTTCTGGAGGCTTTTGGTGCCGTCCTGTTTAAGGCCTTTGAGGTGCAGCATCTGTCCAAAGGCCATCCCGTTGTTTAGGTGGGCACGACTCCAATGGAAGCCCCATAACACTAACAGATTATCACTAAAACAGTTTTTACCTAAAAAGCATCCCTTAGCTCCAGTAAATGCAAACTATTTGAATAAACAAGAATTCTTCCTTGGCTTAGAAGTGGCAATTGGCCTCCCAGCTCCTAAGAGCTGCAGGATTTCTGATAGTTCCAATAGTAGTCCATGAAAAATGCATTACACCGCTCCCAGTGCTTTGTCAGTGTCTTCAGTTCCAACCTCCTCCCTCCTTCTCTCCCTCCTCCCAAGAGAAAGTGTTTTTACCTGCTGGGGAAATATTTATTGCTATTCAGAAGACATGCAGCTCCATCAAGTGTGTGCCTGGTGTAGTCTATAGCAGGACACTACAGAAACAGACAGTGAGTGAGCACAAGTATGAGCACATGCATGACGTTGTCAGAACTTGTTTAAAAAGAAACATTTTTATTATGTTGCCTGATGCTTTTCACTTCACTAGTCATCTTTATTCCCCGACGTTTCACATAGCTTGTCTGAAGGTATAACTTTTCCTCCTTAAGTGAGTCATTTCTTTTCTCTGCTTCACAACCCATGTAAATTATTTCAGGAGAAAAAGTTACTATGGCAATGTCATTATACACGTGAGGAGTGAATTTTATGACTCTCCTTAAGCAAAGCTGTCTAATAAAAATACATGCTAGGAGTACACTGAAAGGAAAGATGATTGTTACCTCACAGCTCATTTGTTTCCCACACAGTCAAGTTGCCAGACTTGCTCTTTTGCAGGCTCTGAAGCCAAACCTGCACCTACATCTGTCAGTGCTTTTTGCTTTGGCAAAGAAAACCAAAATGGTAAATGTAACTAAGTGTGTAACAAGCCATGGCTGGCTCTGCAGTCGAGTACCTAAAGGAAGAAAGTAAAGCTGAACTGAGACAGACTGAGAGAAGGAACGTCTGTCCATTGAGCCATTCACCAGTTTCAGGAAAGACCTGTCAGCTGTACACATCCCTCAGCAGTTCAAGGTTCCATCACCCCATATCTGATCATGACTTGGTAGCTGCTGCCATGGAAAACAGGAGATGAATGCTGCATGCTCAGAGATAAAAAGCAGCCTGAAGTTTGCCAGTCTAGCTGAGGACAACAGTGCCAGGCATGCCAAGATGCTGAGTAGGGATAGGGGTTCAAGGAGGGAGTGGGCAGGAAGCTGGCTAAATCAAAACATCTCAGGAAAGTAAAAGCAGAACAAAACAATAAAAAAATCTTACAGGACACAATAGATAAGGTTAAAAAGAACCAATACCTTATTCTGGAAGGTGAAATACAAATATGAGAAACTGCACTACCATCATAACCAAAAGCAACAAAGACTTTCTGAAGGCAAAAAAACAGATGTAACAAGTGCTTGAACAGGAGATCTGAACAAAGTTTAAACTAACTGGACACTGAGCTGATGCCATGCTGCTAAAGCCACTTGACTTGAAACATTTTATGACTCCACCACCTTTTTGGAGAAACCGCCCCAAGAATGTGCAACATGCAGTCACGTTTGGAGTGTCAGGCTTACACTGTGGATCGAGGCCAAAGTTTGAAGATGAGAGCCTATTCTCAGCATGTACTTGTCTGTCAATTAAACAAAGAGCTGTTTCCATAGAGTCTCAGGCAGGCTCAACACAAACCAAGAGAGAAAAGGGGAATGTGCAAAGCCAGTAATACTGAGGTTGAGATAAAAAAGCAGTTCCTTTTACCTCATCCTGTTCCTCTGTAAAACACTACAGAATGGCAAAGAAGAGTAGCTCAAGTGATATTCCTAACCCACACAAGCTTTCAGTTTGACGAAGAAGCCACCTTTAACAGTCTCCCCATGAACATATGAACTGTGAAACAAAGTTCCTGCATCACTGGAGTCAGTTTTCCAAAATACATCCATACCTCTTTGGGAGTTTTATGAGCTGCACAGAGAAAAATCCATTGTTCAGTTGCTGTCATCTGAGTACATGTGTCAGGGTGGCATTCACTCTGTTAAAACAATTGTTCATTTAAGAATAAAACCCAACAGCATAAAGGAGCTGATCTTTTAAAATCACTTCTTTGCCCTGTCCACCCCCCAAAAGGGTTATTTGCCTTAAGCCCTTAAAATCTTACAAAACCTCCAACCACTGCTTAGCTCTGTGTGTACATATTTAGAATAAAGCTCTGCAATCTACACAAAACAAAAAGTCTCCTCCCTGACAAAATATAAAAGTCTCAAAAATTACCTGAAGCTTGACAGCTAGTCCATTGAGCTCAAGGCAGAATTGTCTAAAAGAAATTAAACACAGCAGCATCAAAATCAACTATTTGTTTCCTCACTGCAAGTATCTCATACAGAAACAGGTTAGACATTCCGATCTTCATACCAGCAGATAGTTCTTCAGTCAGCTAAACAATTATATTTTAATTCGTCACTGACAGCAGAGTCTGAATTTTAACATATCATTTAGTGGAAGTATTTAAGATACCAACTTTGTTATGAAAAAAGTGCTATTTCACAAATAAAGATTAAAAAAAATTAAAAGAACACTCCAAGAAAATTAATTTAGGAGTGTAAGCGTTAAACTCATATAGCTGGATTGTTCCATCCTTCTAAAATGTATTTCCAATCAATGAAGGGCTAAAGTCCCACCTCAGATCATTAACAGAGTGGGACCTCTGGAATACATTCCAGTGAAAGCAGTGCATTGCTTTCAAGCAGGGCATGCACTGAAAGTGCGTTCTTGAACTTCAGAGAACTCAGCCCTCCATCCTACAAGAAAATCTGAATAAATTTTCCAAAACTCACAAGTCATAGTGACAAGTCACTTTTAAGAATCTAAAATTTTTTGCAGGTATATGAAAGGACAGGGGGAATTCTTAAAATGTGACTTTGCAACTGTATGTAGATACTTCTTCCTTTTTTGAGTATTCCCTGTTGCCTATTGGAACTATTGCAGACCAGAGGAGAGAAAAAGAAAATGTGAGGCAAAGCATGAAGGTGTCTGAATCTAGGAGGAGCTTAGAACTGTTCCTACTCCTGAGTGTATCCTCAATAAAGTGAGAAGAGAGGCTTATAAGAAAAATAAAAATCAGGACAAAAGGATTACTACATATATATGAATAACTACACTACAACTGAAAAATACTTTCAGGCACAAACTTCCAAGGCTGAATGTGTTTATTGTACTGCAATTAAAAAAAAAAGAAAAAAAAAACAAACCAGAGGTGGACAAAAAGGTTTGTTTCCTTACAAGCAGAAAAAGGACTGTAAGACACAGGTACTCTTGCTATATAGTCCTTCAGCCTATTGGCCTGAAAGTTTCAGAAAAAGCACTGGGAGCATATGGAAATCACACTACCTGTTAGTGGAGATGAAGAACTGACAATACTATGAGCAAGTGCTATGGAAATATGACTATATTTTCATATTCAAGACATGCTAGTACAACTTTTGAAGTGAGGTACAAATATTTTCTTTAAAGAAAACATTAAGATCAGAGCACATTATAAATCTTTAGAAAGAACAGGGAATTCAGAAAATAATACTAATATTAAACAGTGGAAAAATCAAGTTTCATTTAAGTTACTTTTGATCTGTCACATTCAAATAGATTCACTACTCCATCAATGAACAAAACTTAGAACCAAGACAGAATGTTGACAAAAGATGGATTTTTACCTTAAATGTTCATACTTCCATACACCTTCATCCTGGCCTTCGGGAGGTTCAAGGATCTTATCAATGTTGGAACAGTCTGCCCTTATGTTTTGTTGAATATACTGTGGTGGGGGGGAGGGAGAAACAAAACTAGAACTTGTTGTAATTACAGTAAGACAGTATATTTAGGACATTACATTTTGGAGGGATTTAGTTCTTACTTAAGAAATGACTGACAGACTAAAAGGTTCAAGAGTAGATCGGCAGGCTAAGGAAACTGGTATTAAAAATGCCAGATCTGAAAAATACCTTTCTTCAATTAAAAAAGGTACAAGAATGAGTAAATTCCAACATTCATCTCAAAATAAACAAAAAAAAAACCCTCAGAGAAACACCCACCATTTTCTTAAATCTGATTTGTTTAAACCAGACATGGGAATTCTAGTTATTTCTGCAAACAAAATTAACAATAATTTTTTAAAACACATAGGTGCCTATGAAATTCACTGCTGTGCAGCAATATCCTAAGCAGATAAATAGCAAGCTCTGTTCCATTTTATATACCAGAACACAAAACTTGGGAAACTGCACTCATTAACAACATTTCATGTAAATAAGAATACCTGCTGGACAGCTAATGTACTATCCATTTCTTCAAAGGACTCATCAGGCCAGTTGTAGAAATCCTGTGTTAAAAAAAGAAAGTTTAAAACAATGTAACAAAACCAGAGGGGCAGGAAGAAAAGCTCACAGCCTACAATAAGCCTGAACATGCAGGAAAATAGATGTCGTGTATACAATTCCAGGAAGCTGCATCTGAACAGAAGCAGCACACAGTCCTGGCAGGAAGAGGGTGAGACGGGATTTATGCTCCAACGCTGCAATAGTAGCACACCTTGAAATGAAAAGCTCTGCGTGAGTCGGCACGTAAACACCACTGCTGCCCCACACCCTGCCCGAACACCCAGGGCCTTATTTTTGACATCAAATACTGCACAGAGCACCCATTCCAGGTGTTAGACCAGGTAGAAATGGGGACGGAAAGGTCTGTAGAGAGCAGCAGCATACACTGGTTATGAAACTAAAACTCCCAGTGGTGACACAGCAAGAAAAACACCTTCTCTGAACTGAGATCACATAATGCCGTGCTGGCCTAACCTGGTACCACACTCCCTTGGTAAGGTCAGTATGCCTTAATTAATTTACCTGGATGCTTATCAGCCTAGTAATGATAAAACCTTCCTGAAGTTTCACCTCAGATCCAGCTGCACTTCAGTGTTCTGCAGCCATCCACACGTGCTGCACCTACGATCATCCCACCCATAGGCATTTTCTTACTCTGCATTTTTCACATCTAAAATTTGGTGCTACTCCCTCATATCATGCAGAGATGCTGCACATCAGCCTGCTGTAGTCATCCCAGTAGGTGCAATGACTCAGTGAAAATGGCCCAACTGCAAAGCTCAGCAATCTGTTCCTGACACAGTAAGTCAGCTCTGGAAAAAACACCTCAAGTACATATCCAGTGTTGAAATACCATCATCTAATTGTATTTATGCACTGAATAGCTATACCAGTGTCATCCAAAATAAAACATTAAATGCAGCCACACACAAAAAAAAATCATGTCTACAGAGAGAAGTAATCGTCACTGTATATAAAATTCTTCAACCTACATGAACTTCATAATATTGGACAAAACCTAGGCCTATGTCCAGCGTACTGTTTTTCAGAATACCCCAAATTTATCAAAGGCGCACAAAATTCCGTCTCCTTCACAGATTAAACACACATAGGATGACCTGATTTACAGGATTGTGTAATAACTTTACCTCTATGCTATGACAAAGAACAGGAGGAGACACGTGTCATACACTGCTCCTTTCTCACCATGAGCTCTCCTCACAAAAGCAGAGGGGAAAGTCTCACATAAAGACCTGACATAACACCTCTCTGAAATAATCCAAAAAATACAGTTTCGGTGTTTGAGGTGTGCCTTTTCCAGCTGACCTTGAAACCCCAGAAACAAATGAATGCAATTTTGATTAAGAGAAGGGATGTGACACCAGCATTTCCTTGTGCGCAGTTACGTAAGGGAAGGATGACTTCCCTCTGGGATGGGCAGGCAGGTACGGTCGCTCTGACGGTGCCGAGCTCCCACCCGGAGCCATATGCAGGGTCACGAGCTCACTCCCAGAGCGTGCTCTCGGTATTTTCGCAGCCGTAACAACAGCAATGCCTGACAGTACCGGCGAGCCGCCCGGCCCGCACCAACCTGCGGCCCGGGCGCAGCGCCCGGCCCGCACTCACGCCCGGCTGTCACAGGTGGTGTCCGGCCCGGCCGAGGCCCCCGCGCTGCGGGACCCGGCCCCTCCCTCGGCCACCCGGGCCCGACGCGACCTCAGCTCCCGACC
>VYZQ01028547.1:2023-15724 GCA_013400655.1 Mystacornis crossleyi
TTGGAAATGGGTCCTAATGTCTCTACTGACTTTGGGCAGCAGGTTTGTTATGGAGCCCAGGCAGCTTGGCTCCTGAAACAGACAGCACAAGCCTGAACTCTGAACTTTGGGGTAAAGCAGTAGGTTCAAGGGGGAAATATGGGGTAGGCGGTTCAGGAAGGCTGCACCTTCCTGGTACCTCAACAGTGGGGAAGGAAGAGGGCGACGTGCGGCTGGGAGTTTGGGATAAAAGGAGGCTGCATCGCCTGAAACCTTGAGAGAGAAAAGCCTGCAGGTCTGTGCCCCGGTGGACTCTCTCCCCTTACTGGAGTAAAGTTGCAGGACTCCTCTGTCTCCTTTTTGGTCATAAACCTCTGGCGTTTGTGGATTTTCCTGACAGTTCACTTATTCACCCAAATCTCAAAGGAATCCTCCACCTCTGAGGAAGCCATAAAACTTTATCATCTCTCATCCTAATCACCAGCAACAGTGACATTTTCAAATATGTGCTGCAAAGACATGAAACAATTCTGCTCAGCCCCATATTCAACCCTAACACTCAGGACGAGGAGCACTAAAAATATTTATTTACTATTCTGTGCAAATTACTCCTGACATGCAAATTAAACTCACAATGTAATGAAAGGAAATCATATGGGAGGTAGAGAATTAAATAATTTTTTTTCAGCCTCTGTCATTTCCCTTCTGTTTTGTCACCGGAGTTTTAACACACAAAGGATGCTGTTTGGCAAATCTATCAGAGGGTGCTAACGAGGGAAAGAACTAATGGGCCTTTTGATGGCAAAGAAAAACAGATGCTGAAGTGAGCTGGATGCATTGTTGCCACTGCTGTTTCTGGTGCAGCTTGATCATCTTTCCTCAAAGAAAAAACAAGCTCGAAAAGGGCAGAAAATGAAAAGAACTATGGTGATTTTAAAAAATGCAGCTGCTGTTTGGGAGGCTGTCTCTCACTTACTATCAGAGTGGCAAATTCCCAGCTCCAGGTCTTACCTGTTGTGATTAGATCCGACAAACCCCCACAAATCAGGCTATTTAAAACTTTGCTAAAGCAGATTTTATGATCCCAAGCTCTCTGACATGTTACAAAACAATCCTGGCTACCAAAGCCCAACTCTTTAAAAAAGTAAAGGGAGAGGAAGAAAAAGGAAGAAATACAAATTATGCTGGGAAATCAGGAAAAAAAAAAAAGATGGGGGGTGGGGATGGAAAGCAAGATTAGGACTTCAGGTCTCACAGCTTGGCACTGACTGGAATTTTGCTGAAGCCAGTTTAGATGTTGGTGGCACGTGGTTTCCTTTCAGCTACCCAGAGCAGTAAGGACATCACGGTTCAAGAGAAGGATGTTGTCCCCCCAAGCTGTGCTGTATTTTTAATGTGAGACCTCACTGTCCTCTGGCACTCTCCAGAAGCCCTGTTTTTCCCTGGACACGAAGATGGAATGCTGGATTAAAGAGCTAAAGCTTACTTCACTCTGGTTACTGTTTAACTGAATTCTCAGCACGCCAGTATTACTCCATTAATTGTATCCACTTACCAGCTATTTACCCACCTTAATATCACCACATTTGGTCATCTTATTTTAACTGGAATAATTCACATTCACATTTGTCCACTTTGAGCCCACGGGCTGAACTGAAACAATTTTTGCTTTAGAAGATTCAAAGCAGTAGCTCCCAAGGAAATACAACCTGAGGCCACATGATACAACAACTGGAACTGCACATCGTTTTAATCCCAACCACAGGACTGCATTTGCTATCAGGAAAAGCTATTTACTCCAGTGGAACTGTAAGGAAACAGGTGGGAGCTGCAATGTTTCACAGCTTTGTTTATAATGAAGCATATTTTAAGTTACCTGGAGACTCCAAGCAAAACAGACTTTGCACAGAAAGCACAGAAATGGTTTCTCCTCCACAGAGTTATTACAGTGCAGAAGTAGACACATAGTCAAGAAACACAAGGAAAAACATTCTAAATCGGCCCAAGTCAATGAGCCATTTGATAGATTTCTGACTTCCACTTCAGTGCTTTATCTGCCCCATACTGATAGGAAATGAGTATTGAGGGCAATCTCACCGCTCTTTGAAATAATGGAGATTTGCCTTTCTAGTAGTTAAATCAATGCAGAATCTATTTTCTGAACAGCAGTAGATGTTTCATCTGGCTTACCTGGCTGATGGATTTGATCAGATACATACATTGTCCTGGGAAAGATGTAGAACACATCTCAGCGTGGCGAGGGAAATTACTGCACTAACAAAAAAAGTTAGTGTGTAGCAAGGAAAGAGTAAAAATCAATGGCTTGACTTTGTTATAATTCCTTTGTCACTGCAGTGCAAGGCTGGGAAGAACACTCAGTGATGTGGAAGTCAGCATGCAAAAATAATTATCAAATGAGCCCAAGTCTGAGATGAAGGAAATAACTGAGTGAAAACTCTTTCCAGTGAAGCAGCTGTTAATTGCGTTCATCAGTCCAGTGAATGTAAGGGAAAATTAAATGAACTCCTGACCAAAGACTCTTTGAAGAATTTCTTTCTTCCATTCTCAGTCACTGTGCCTGTTCCGGGTGCCTGAGCTGAAACGGCACGTTTGGTGCAGGCTCTGAGTCTTCAATACTGGCACTACCTTTCGGACCTGCATAAGATTTTCAACGCTTCTTCTCTACAGGATTTGTGATAAGAGAAATGCAATCCAGCACTAAGGCATAAGCCACCTGTCCCTGAAAATTAATGCCTCATACCTGCCCTGAGAACAGAGTGTGCTCCAGGAGCTGGGGCCAGCACAACTCAGAGAGCCTCTGGGCTGCTGCCGAAGGAAATAACTCAGCCTCTTATCTGTCTGTATTCAAAGTGGAGGCAGTACAGAGGAGACACACAGCTAATTTAACAAGCGCTCAGAGGGAGTGAAGTTTTGTGGCAAACCCCATTCCCCAGATGCCACTATCCTTTTCTTCAAAAAAACATTTCCCCTCAGCAAAATCCCTCTATTGTTGCTTCTGGTGTTTTGTTCCTCTACAAATGTTTTCTTCCTTTTTCTCTTTTTTTTTTTCCTTTTCTCCTTTTCATTTCCTATTTATCTTTAATCTCCCCAAACTAAGGACTTTATAATCTTATAATCAGCACAGATGTGAAGACATTCAAATGGAGAATAAGAGAATCTGAAACAAAATCTTCAGTGACTGCCACAAGGCTTCTCTCAAGAGAAGACTCAGCTACCACCACCTGGGGACCCTGAAAGCTCACACCTGAATTCCACCAGGATGTTCCCTGTGCAAAGGAGGAGACCCAGACACCCCAGCCCTCCTGGCCAGGTAACAACAGGCACCCAGAGGCAAGCTCTTCACAGGTCCAGATTCCAGAGGGGGAAGACACTTCACAAAATAATTGCAGATGCACTTTCTTGGGACACCTTCCTCCCACCTCCCACCCTCTTTGGAGCAGTGTGGCACAAGGACACTGTGTGAAATAAGTATTTGACAGTGGAAATCATCTCAGAGCAGAGAAACATCTTAATCTGTGTTTGTTTTACGTAGTTTGTTTAACTGTGTTTGTTTTTCTAGTCTTAAAGGCTGTGCTAGCAGAGCATCAAATTTCCAGTTGCTGTCAGATGAGTCAGAGAAGAAAAAAATAAATCACAAGATTCAAACATATAACTGTTCCTAAAAGCTTTAAGAGGAAGGACATCAGCCTCTAAATTAACTCAAATCCTACAGTAATTACACGAAAAGGATTATAATATTATGAAAACCTGAATTGTCTTCTTAAGGACTGCAAAATTGATTATAAAGGAGATGCTGTCAAAAGGACTGCTCTGTTAAAGGTAAGTCCTTCTTTTGAAAGGCAACAGGTTGGTGAGCACAAAATCAAAGCAGCTTTTAAGGAGCACCCTGAAACTCTCACACTGCTGAGCTTTGTACCAAGGCAACAGAGATCCACACAATAGGGAGTGCTTGATGCTAGCTAAAGTATTCAAATGACAGCTCTAAATTTAGATTTACAGATGATTTCATTAATTGCTCACTGAGCAAGGTATACAGTAGATATCAAAAGTCTATCTGTACCAGAACTGCAAAAGAAAATCTCTCAATCTTTCTTTTGGTTAGGCAAATGTGTATCTTTTCCATACTCTGCATCTTTGCAGCAATAAGTGGCAAGGGTAATTAAGTAGTAGTTAGGAATCTGCTGAGTATTGCATGTCTTTAATGTGCTTTAAGGAAATTCTAGCTTTACAAATTCATGGTGTTCCTATTACTTGATAATTACATTTTAAAGTTTGGCATTTTAATTATGCTAATATGCATGGGGTGATATTTTAAATTTAGTATCTTATTTTATGTTCCAAGTGCTATAAGTTCTTGCCCCTAGATTAGTAAAATTTCATGGAAATCTGAACTGTAACATCCCATCACTTTATCCACATAGGCTAATTAAATGCTGACATTGTTTAAATGAGTTAAATCGAGTATGTTGGTTTTGTGTGCGTTTTTCCAACTCAAAGCAAATTTAAATTAAGAGCCTTTATGAGAGTTCTGTACTCCTTCTGGCACGTTGCATTATTATATCATAATAGATGCAATTTAGAAGATTATATCACTCCCTAATTCATTCTCCCAGTTGTTTAGGAGACAAATTTGGGCTCATCAATTTGAGTTGAATGTTTTGTCGCCTGTCTCAGCTATGTAAGTAACCAAGTGACTCTCAGTGAGTCACGTTTAAAATCTGAACACAGACAGCTGCAGGATGCTGTGGTGGGGCCTGTGTTTTCAAAATGGACAGGTGACCCAAATACCAATTCAATTCCTGAAACACCTGTCCTAAGAAACAAGTGGTGCTCCACGTTTTCTAGAAAATCACAGCACTCTCAATTTTGTCAAGTCTGGCAGTCACAATGATTAGCTGTTTCAAAGGCTTAGGCTAAAAAGTAATTAAAAGTGAAATTCTTAGAACTGATTATCCTTCTTAAAATGGCTTGCATGCTCACAAACATTGGCTTTAGGCAGTACTCTGTTATCTACGTTAAAATCTGTCTACAACCTAGGACTGAAAAATAAATTGGGACAATCAGTTATGTCCCGTCTGTTTTAATTCTGCGATTGTATCAAAACAGATGGATGAATGAAGATGATTTGGCAACACAAGTATGGTACCACTTCAGTGGGTTAGGAACCTTCAAAGGTGAGAGGAAGGGCAAGAGAAGAGCAACTTACACTTCTATATTAGAGTGAGAAAAACAGCATACCACAACACTGAGGTAATCATACTAAAAAAAAATTATTACTGCCTCGGTGTAGGAAGGAGTTGAAAGAAAGTAAATGAAAGCAGGAAAATGTGGCTACAAAGGGAGGATAGTAAAAAACAAAAAACCACTCTGAATAGCAAAAACATCACCCATCTAAGTGACTGATGAATTAAAATACAATACAAAGATAAAATACAGTAAAGCCATCCTGAGTGAAAGTAGATTCTGAATTTTTTTAACAAACTGATCATCAGCTCTGAAGACCACTTAGCTTATGGAAGACTGTTCCTCATTTGGAACTCTATCAGGATGATTAAGAGATCATGTTGTTGCTTAAAAGAGTTTGTATTTATTTACCTGTAATTTTTATCTACCAGTATATTTACTCTTGCCTCTTTTCCATGACTAAGGTGGAAAGCATTAGTGGAAAGAGGTAAAACTAAGGGAGTGCCCTCAGGGAGAGATGAATACGAGATGAATACGCAGCCCAGCACAGCTGTAGCTTCCAACCCAACATTTACTTCCCTTAGAAGGTGTGCAACATAACCGGCAGTCTAAAAAGTTTGGGCAATAATGTCTTTGCTTTGAGGGGCAACAAGGAGACAGCACAGATAACAGGAGGCTGCAGAGAGACACCTGATAGCTAAATCAGAGTCCATAAGGGGAGATACTGCTGTGTGTGTACAAACAGCTTAGAAACACCTGATTCAGGAGAAAGCTTGAGGGGTATCACACCTGGTAACCCACGGTGCTGCTTCTCCAGCAATTAAAAGGCAATCACTCCTCCCCTGGTGTGATGATTTTTTTAAATTCTATTTGCAATTGCTTGTCTACAAGAGGGATGTTTAACCAAATGAAGCCAAATCAACTGCTGGCATCAAGTTAATGTCTGCATTCAGCTATCATCTCTTAATTTCTAATCATTCTTACTGACCTGAGTCATGTTACTGGAATGAAAAGAACTAAAAGGAAAAACTGAAATTTACCTCAAAATATTCACATTTTTGCAAATCTACCTTCTCATTTAGAGCATATTTCCTTTTCTTCATGCTAACAAAAATCTCCAATGCCTCCACACATTATTCTCTTCAGAGTGACTCCCCTACCATCTAGCACTTAATTGCAGTGGGGAGAGTGCAGAACCAGGAATGACTGTGCATCTTCATCACAAGGGTTTCTCACCAAAAACCTTTTGGAGGACACTGAAAACAAGAACTATAAAGCTGTATTACTTTGCTTTGCCACAATGAAAAAAACTGAAACCAAAGTTAAGATGCTTCTACAGAGACAGAGCTGATCCTTGTCTTCCCCCTGACATCCCAGTAAGACAGGGAATGTTCTTCCTGGCACAAAACAGAGCCACTTCCCTTCTGCTTATTCTCAATAAGGAGACACCAGCATTCTGCTTCCTGAAAGAGCTGACTCCTTGCTCCCAGTGCAACACATCAGTCTGGACAGTCAAAGAGACTCACAAAAAGTGGATTCAAAAGTAATTAATGCTAGTAATCAGCTTTTACCTATTAGCCTTTCCCCACCAGGCAGTAGCCAGTTCAAACCTAGACCGACCTACGGGCCCATGAAAAGATTGAACAAACGTTTGTCATTCATGCATGCTAGGCAGGGACAAAGTGGAACAAATTAAAATTCCCAAGTCACAGTTAATTCTAAAATTCACTGGCTTTTAAGAATGTGAACATCTTTAATCAGAATGCTTTGGGAAACATTACAAACGGTGTGCTAGATATACCCGCATCCTACATTCCTGGCAGAATGCAGTCTGGACCCAACTGGCTGCCATTTGTGCAGTGGGTCTAAGCTTCCAGTAGCTTTTTGGGTCACTTTATCCCTGTGGATACAGAGACCATCCCTCCAGACCTTAATGGAAAGGGGTGCAATGCTGGTCACATGGCCCTGTTGGGGATAGAAAAAACTATCTCTGCTTCCCTTCTCTCACATGGCCACGCCAGGACCACTCGTTCTGTGGCCTCCTGTGATTGAGCTGAAATTGCATTTTATTTCAGACTCCATAAGTAGTGAAATTGTCTAGTGTTCCATGCCCGTGTCTGTACAAATATTCATTCAATCTTGCCTAATGCAGCTATTAAATTAAAAGATCCGACTGATTCTA
Source organism: Mystacornis crossleyi (assembly GCA_013400655.1). Classification (NCBI taxonomy): domain Eukaryota; kingdom Metazoa; phylum Chordata; class Aves; order Passeriformes; family Timaliidae; genus Mystacornis; species Mystacornis crossleyi. Next base: position 9,390 of record VYZQ01028547.1, read on the forward strand.
ACTGGTTTTCCTGAGTAAAAGTGTTTATCCATTCTGCTTTAGGTAAAACTCCATAAAGGGTCTATTTATAAATGTTGCCAATGTGGTTAATGCTTTTGACCTTTGATGGGGAACAATTCTAATAATTGTGCAACACAGCAGCAGCGTTTTTTGTTACCGTTCTGGATGTTCCTGTTCGGGAACAGTCTGATGGCCTCTATTTCACTCTCCCTCTCTTTCTCTCTCTCTGTTTTTAAAAGTCTGCCAAATAAAAGGATTTATTTGCCCAGAGTGCAGACCAACTGAGTTTAGCAGAAGCTCGTAGCAGTAATCCACAGAACAGCACCCATACCAGCCTCTGAGAATCCACCCGTCAAAACACACAGTCCTTTGTGAGGGGCTTTTCTTACAGATTAGAGCCAAAATGAGCACAAGGGGAGGACAAGCTCCTGTCCATGGGTTAAAGTATCTGCACTCACATCTTTCTCATACGAGTGATGCAATTACCTCCTGGGTTCTGTCTTAGGGCAGCTGAGGGCCAACTTAAAATGCTTAAACGAGGCAATTGTTTAAATTGTAAACTAAGAGTGGGCCTACATGGAGCAAATGATAACTCACATTTTGAAAAATTTATTAAATTATTCCATTATGTTTTCATCAACCCTTGTATTTATTTTCATTCGCTGCTTTAAAAGTGCCCTACAGCTCTACCCTAGCTAAATTTGTTTAATGTGTGATGGACAGGCTGGTGCATACGTGGTTTCAGAGGGGTAGGAAGCAATAGTGACATATCCAAATCAGCACAGGGCCAGAGTCTTGTGTGTTTGTGGGTGGAGAAAACCTTGGCCAGCAGAGCGGAAGGGTTTGGCCTGACCTCTCATGGAGGTGAGTGCAGGGAGGATGTGCTAGAGGAGAGATGGTGATGAAGGGATAGAGGGATTCCTCCTCCTCAGCACAGCACAGAGCATTTGCTGTCAATGTCCTCTGCAGTAACAAGAAAACTGAGTTCCTGGCTTCCTACTTTCCTGAATTGTTTGTTCAAGATTTTAGATTTAACCCTTTGGTTTGAATTGCAGAAGAGGGAATCTGAGATGCAAGAAATGTTGGCAATGTTCCTTCATCCTTTTTTGAGCTGCTGGAGCGAAGTGGGGTAGGTCTTTCTAATTGTTGAGCTTGCAACAAAAAAAAACCCCAAGATTCCCAGCATTCATTCAGGTCTGGGAAAAATCCAGAGTCAAGAGTATCATGCCAACCCCGTGTCATCACTTACTGGCAATCTGCCACAGCAGGAACTCCACAGTGGAAAACTGTTTGGCTACACCAGTAGTTCATATTTTCTTGCTGGAAGGATGCTCATCTCCTGTACTGAACATTTAGAAAAGCATAATAACTCTAACCCTGGCATTTTTCTAAGTGGGCGGATGGAGAGAAAATAAAAAAAATCTTTTTTATGTAATCTCAATATCCTTCCTAGATTGTCCCTGGGATCCTGGAGAGAAAAACAGGAGAATACCACCGCATGTACACTTTATAGACAAGTGAACCAAAGCACAACTAAAGTAAGGGCTACATCCCAGAGAAGCACTGAAGATGTCACTTTTGCCAGGCAATTCCAGAGTGAAATCCAGATGTGCAGTTTAAATGCTCAAGGAGTAGGATACTACAAGCATCCTTACGCTCTGTGGAGTGAAGCAGCTATTTTATCTCCTGCCTAGGGAACCCTGTCTCGTGAGCTCTCTTTGCCGCTGGCTGTGTCAGCATTTGTGTCCCAATCCAGACCAGGAATGCCACAGCACGTACACACAGGCACACACACACACAGAGTGGCCTTCAGGCGAATCTGTCCCAAAGGATGAGGACGAGGTGTGCATCTGCTGCTCTCCAGTGCTAATGGGCTCTCTGCACACAGCCCAAGACTGGTGCCAGTCCAGAGGGAACCCCCTCCACCTGTGTGACTGCTGGCTCCTCTGCACCAGGAGTTTTGCTCTACAAACACACTCCTCTAGGGCTACAGTTTGCTGAGAGACCCTAAAACACGACTGCACAGCAGCTAAAGGGTTTTCCCTGTTAAAAACAAACCTTCAGAAGGGGTGGAGGCCACACCTCTTGTAATCTTGATGTGTCTGTGTTCCCCAGCCCCTGGCATGTTCACAGCTTGAAGGGCTTAGCCACAAGCACTCCTCTTCTGAAGTGCTGGTGTTCTGAGGAGCTGGAATATTCCCTGAATGAGTAGCCAAGAGAATTATATGGTAGCCACGTGGTAAAGACATCTTCCTTGAGGAGAGGCTCTGCTCACTGCCTGGAGGTGACTTGTGATGCACCACACAGCAGGAGATATTGACCTCCTTGGCTTTAGGAACAAAACCCAGGATTGCCCAGCACTGGCACCCACAGACCAGCTGCCTGAGGTGCTGCTGAGGTAACACAGTCTGGGACTTCAATGAAAATAAGTCCATGAGCAGAGACTACACCTGGGCCACGTTTCCCCCAGTCAAAAATGCACAGTTGGACTTTCCTGCACGACCTGCTCCTGCTGTCTGGAGCTGTCCCCCAGTTTTCCTTTGGGGCATGGACCTCCCCTCACACACTGTGCAGGCAGTCTGAGCACCTGCATGAAGTTTTCAAATTCCACTCCTGGAGGCAGCTCCCTAAAATTTAAGTGCAGCAATGCTCAGCGGAACTACTCCCAAACTCACTGGTGGACCTGGGCCAACACCACAGGTCCAGTGACAGAACCAAAACTAGGATTGAACTCAGGCACTCAAAATATGCAAAACAAATGCCTAAATTACATTCTCAGATACTCAAGTCACAGACCAAAGCGAGTGCAGTAGAAATACACTGCTTTCCTTTCATTTGCACAAAACAACCAAAAAGAAAAGGTATTTTTAAAAAGTCAGAGTAGAATTTGGTTGTTCTTGTTGTTTATCTCTACCACACCGACAGCCTTTAATTCAGTGTGAATTTGAGTCAGTATGTGGCTGTGTATGCCAGCAAAGGAGTCCAGATTGGGATCATTATTCCTGACACACTGATTTCAATATAAGGACACTCCTACCTGATGTCTGAACCCTTCTTCAGCTGGGAATTACAGTCCAGGAATTTCATTACACGTTCACCTGTAAGGTTACAGACAACAGAGTGACTTATTCCACACGCCCCAGTAATGGGACTCTGAGAGTAATTAGGGCAACACATTAATATAAGGCCCTTGTAGGACTTAACGAAAAAAAAAAAAAAAAAGGTAAAGAAAGAGGGGAAAGGAAAGGAAAAAAAAGAAAAAAAATAAAAGAGAATCATGGAAAAAGGAGTAATTGACAGCATTTCTTCGCACTCCTAGCCAGACAACATCTGTTCAAATTAGATTTTGTGAATTTGATGCTATCTGAACAGCAGGTCTGGTCCATAAGCCACCAATAACTCTTTTTTCTTCCCTCTCCCTTTCCTAATGAAATAATCAGCTCTAAAACAGATTCCTTGGAAAGAGATATGTGCAAATGGATTTTTTTTTTTTTATGTCAAACAGACCTTTATTAACACCAGTGAAATCAACATGGGTATAAGGGATTGCTCATTAAAAGGTGGAATCTCTATATTCTGCTCTTCTAAGAACTGAAATATTTTAAGGCAAAAAGTATTTCTTATTCATCTTTTCTCCCAGGTGACAAGTTGCTATTGGACACCTTATTTAATAGTTTCACAAACACTCCCTGAAAAGAAGAGTGAGAAAATTTATCTCATCTGAAAATGGATTTTCTTTGAGTGGGAAAATCCGTGGATCCAGCTCGCTTGGCATGAGGATTAAAATTCTGAGACAAGCTTAAACTGTCACATCCATCCAAACAGGTTTGGGCTGGGGTTTTTCAGCCAGAATGCTTAGAAATAGAAAGGGAAATGGTATTCCACAGTTTAAGCTTCCTTGAGAACTGTAAATCTTCCTCTTCCTTTCTTACTGAAGAAAGGAAAATTAAAGAAAGGCGAATCTCTTTATTTAATTTTACTACTCGAATTCACAAAATGCAACTTTCTGTGTCACTTGCAGAAGACTTCCTGCAGACAAAACAGTAAAATCTTTGCACGAGTATTTGAATCAGAAATGCTGGCACGTTTATCTAAACACTGTAAAATACACTGTGTTCACAGCCATATAAAAGAACAATTATACCAGACCAATAATCCAAGACCCATCTGCTCAGCCTGCAGTTTCTGAGAGCAACAAGTAGAGGACATCTACAGATAATGCACAGAGTGACACTTCCCCTCTATTGTCTTTAGACAATAGGGCCATTAAAATCATTCATGATCTCCATCAGATGCTAATAATATTAAATTAAGCTGTGACTTGCCATTTGCATCCCACAAGCAGAAAAATAAAAGCTAAAATTAGTTATTTCTCACCCTGACTTGTTTGGTCACTTCTAAAACTATTTCAACAGATGAATGTACAGATTTTTTTTCTTTAGCTAGTAATTACTCTTCACAAAAGGTAAATTATTTGTTTAATATTCAGCTACAAGTTAGAAAACTGCTGGGACATCGGTAATCTTAGATTAACTTCTGGGGAGAAGGTCAGTTTCTTTTAACACTTTAACAGGAATTGTTTTCCCTTCTAGGCTAATCCAGAACAGTAAATCAATACCATAAAGGTTATGTTATGCCTCCTTTTGCTGCAGAACAACAAGCGGTTCATATTTTGCTTTTTATAAATGGCTCTTTATATTAATAGAGAAGTCACATATTGTCTGTCTCTCCAATCACTGTGCCATTAGGATTTTTCTCCCTTAATGAGTTATAGTGGTTCTTGAAGCTATTGGTTAGAAGAAAGTTTATTTTATGGAAAAAAATCCCGGAAATTTACACATGATTTCATATATATGGCATCTTTGTCATGTTAGGATTGAAAATACTCCCCCACAGATACTGATGAGGGTTCTCGTCTTTTTTTAATGCCATTCAGTTTTTCATTTTTTATGCTAAGCAAGGAATGTCATATAACAATAAAAATTAAGCTGCTTACAGGAAATGTGCAATAATCCATCCTCAGTCAAGATAACTAATGAAAACTGGGATTCATCAAATTCTGCTGATACAAGAGACTAACTGCATCCAGAACACATTTATGTAATGTTCTGGCAACATATAAATACACAGTCTCTCTCTTAATTAGAAAATCTGTCTCTTCCTCTTTGATTCCACGAGGCATAAACATGAATAAAAAGTAGCTGCGTGCTGCATGTACTGACTTAGAAGTTCACTGAACAGGAAGGACTGCTCAGTGAACTTGGAACTTCCAAGATCCTTTTGGTTGGCAATCAAGGTTTCTGTGCTAAAACTCATTCAAAAGGGGGATTCCCTAACCAAGCCCATAATTAAAAGGATACTCTAATGGCTAAAATTATTAGAGTATCGTAATTAAAAGCAGTCTGACCTCTCGTTCTGCTGGTCAGTCTACAAGAGGCGCCCCAGAAGAAGAGGTGTGCACTTTAAGGGCATTCCAGAAGTGGAGGCATGAAGTCCACCTGCTGCCAAAGAACGCGGCCACAGCAAGGACAGCAACTGCAGGGCAGCTGAAAACTAGAAAAGGAGTGGCAGAGCCATCATTTGGAAACACACGGAGAAGGGGAAGGCTTCCCTGTTACCACACCTGCACTGGAGTCACGGATGGAAGAGAAAGCAGCAGCTGGATCACCCCAGAGCCAAAAAATGAAGCACAGGATCTGGGCAAAAACACTTGGCCATTCCAGCTGCAGCTGGTTAGGGGGCACAGAGTTGCTGCCTCTCCAGTTCTGCACTGCTTTAGCTGGCTGTCGGGAAGAAATACAGGAGCTGGACATAGATGGCTCTTGCTCTCTGTCTATTCTCTCCCTTTTCCTGTTTCTCTGCATTTATCTCTCCTTCCCTCCCTCTTCTGCTTCTCCAAGTTTTATTTCTTGGCTCTACCCGTAATACACCGAGATTATTTTTCGTTCAGCTGCATTGGAAAGGCAGGATATTTGTAATGTCAGGCTCAGGTGGGGATGAAAGAGTAAATGAAGCTGGAGGCCATCTGCGCAACAACCTGAGAGTTTCTATTACAGATTCTANGGATGAAAGAGTAAATGAAGCTGGAGGCCATCTGCGCAACAACCTGAGGTTTCTATTACAGATTCTATTGTTGGGAAAAATAAAGAGAAACTCCGTTTGCCAGTAATGAAAAGGGGAAAAAAGGAAGCTGGAGGTATATTACACTTTAAATTTGCAGCTGGTAGACTAGGAAGAAGAGACATTTTAGCAAAATTATACAGAAGAAACAAAAATGGGGTTTGAGGTTCCATCATCCATGGCAAATCAAGCCCTATTCTTTCTTTTGCGGATAT
>VYZQ01028574.1:0-36820 GCA_013400655.1 Mystacornis crossleyi
AGGGCTTGCACAGCATCATGGCCAAGGGACCAAAGGGATATTTGAGACCCCAGGACATCATGTGCAGCAACAAACTGGGGGGAGGTTGGTGTGGGGCCACTGCTCAGGGACTGCCAATTGCTTCCTTTTGCATCACTTGTCTGTCTCTATTATTTATCTCTCTTTATTACTTGCCCTTTTCTTAGAACTGATTTTTCCCCATCCAGTTATTAAACTGTTTCTGTATCAACCCATGAGATTTCTGACCTTTACACCTCTGATTCTCTCCCCCCATCTCATGGGACAGGAGGCAGAAAAAGTATGTGGTTGTGTGGTGCTTAGCTGCTGGCTGGGGTTAAAACCATTAAGAATTTTATCAAAGTAGTATGAAAGAGGCAAACCAAAAAGCATCCATCTAGTGATTGCCTTACAGAATTCCATATTAAGTCAGAAGAACATAATACATACTTAATTTAGAATAACTGCCACATGCTAACTGCAGGTCTCTGTTCCCAGCTGCTCAGCAACATCAGAGGTACAGAACACAGCAACACAACTACTGTTTAAAGACACAGAACGCGGGATCCAGAATGGCTTTTTAACAAAGGAGAAGAAAAATGAGCTCCCCCCACTTCTCGTTCTACATGCTGGAAAGCAGAGAATTGACCATTACATCTTCTAGTCCTTCCAGGAGGACTAGGTATCATCAAAAATGCTGCCACACTCTGTAAGGAACAAAAGCAGCAAGATAACTACCAGCTCTTTATTTCAACCCATCTTTTCTTCCACACCAACCCACCATGATGTCTAGTAACAGCTAATTAATTTTAAGTCATATTAGAAAGACCGGCACCACTTAGACATCAGCCTTTATCTGCTTCACGGCTCACGTGTGCTCGTACCTAACCCGCACTGGCCTGCACGAACTACTCAGGAGCACTCTGAGGTACAACGTAAATAAAAGCATAGCTATTAAATAGTTCCTCTTGAAAACAAAGTCACTTACCTTAGCTTCTTCCTCTTGTGCTTTTTTCACAATTGCTTGTAGCTGCACTTCACGTTTGAATTCGGCATGGAGTAACTTCTCCTCCATCATCCTGCGCCTTTGATCTAACAATTCTTCTTTCCATTTCCTTACATCTTTCTCCTAGACAGAGTGAGTCAATTCATTACTAACATGGTATCTGACAACAGGGCCTGAATTTTCCTCAGGATTTTTTATTACTTGAAGCTTTCCTCACAGTAACACAGTATTTTCATGCTCTACACAAAGCCTGCCTTAAGTTTAACCCGAAGTACACTGCTTCAGTTTGGTTTTACTATTTCTGTTGGATATGTGCAACACATTTCAACTCTTGTCATACCTTCCCTGAATCTGAAATCGTCTACTGTAAACATTCAAAGAAGTTCATGATTTAAAATAATGTTTTCTTTAATTGCTGTGATGCACAAGTCAGCTGCGAAAACTACATAAACTCCGACTCAGATGAAAACTCCATTTCACCACTTGAAAGGCAGCAGAGCAGCCCTTTACATCACATACCCTCTCCATTAATTTCTGAAGCTTCAGCGTCTTTTCTTCACGTAACTTTTCTCTCAGCTGTTGAGCTTTCATTTGTTTCTCCTCATGCTTCTTTTTGGATTCTGCTATTGTTCTTTTAATAAAAACCAAAGTAGAGCAAAAGCAAGTCAGACAATATTAACTGACAGTGTAGCAAACATTTCTATGCCATTTCAGTAAGAGAAAACAAATAGGCCACCGGAGGGCAATTATTTCCTGTAAATGTGAATACTGCTCTTCTAGGCTTCTTTATTTAGTGGACAATGTAGCACAAGCTTACTCATGAAAAAATATAGACAGATTTCTGTAGCACTTTCCACCCACAGCCTTAAACAGAGTAGATTTAGGAACAGTTTCAAGCAGCCATGAGTTTGGTTGCTTGTTTTCCCTGGCTGATCCAGGCAGGTGGCAACGCCAGCACCTTTTGCGAGAGGGTGACGAGAGCTTCTCGTGCATGTGGATGCCGTGGCCAGGGGGGCGCGCGGGCTCTTCCTCCACTCTGTCTCCCCAGGAGTTGCTCTGGCGCCACGACTCACGAGCTGTACAGATAAAAACAGAGGTGTGGATGATTTAAACGCACTTTTCTACAAGAAACGCAATTAATAAGGATTAGTTTCTCTAGTTCTCTCTCAGATGAGTTTCCTTGGGCCTAGGTACAACACAGACTGAAGCATCTTTAATACCTGTCCTTTTTTAATGCTTGATGATTTTATTATACTTTTATCCAGATGTTAATATAAAACTGGATTAAAAAATGTAAAATTCTAAAAGAGAGATGCAGAAAGAGAACTGAAGAACAAAGAGACACAGACAGGTTGAACACAAAATCCATCTTTCATCAGGAAATAACAGAGAAAATAACGTAAAAAAAACTTCTGAGACCTTAACTGGCCATGAGTAAAACGGCCATTTTTCTAAATTTTTGCTGTCATTTCCATAGTATATATAAAAATTTACCTTCATAATCGGCCAGAACATCATTCCAGTCCATAGACAAACCACAGAAGGATATGCTGCCATTGCCCATATTAGCCTGAAATTTAACATGAACCAGACAGTAAAAACATAAACCTTAAGTCACAGGTGCACACACACTAAACAGTGCCAACTCAGCAATATCCAGCAATGCCTCCGAACAGAACTGGCCGCCCCAAAGGTAGATGCTGTTCCTGCTCTGAACGTAAAAATGAAGCCTTTTGCTTCACTACTCTTCCATGGTAGCAATGAACATAACAAGTCCCAGCTCCCCCTGTTTTGCACCCAGAAACAGGCAGCAGGGCAATGACTGCAAGATCAGAGGACTCTGAACCGCTCAGCAGCACTGTGCTGCTGAGTTTAGCAAGACTAAATAGACCTACGATATAATTATTACACGACACTATTTCACATGTAAAATGGGTTATGTTAATGCCAAAACAAACACTAAAAAATTCTATATTCGTACTCCACCGAGAACAAAGCTTGAATTTGGGTACAGTAAAATGAGCTGGACACTCACAGAGAAGTCGCTGTCATTGTCAGTCTCGATATTAATGTCATTGTTTTCCTCTGCCTCAATCTCTCTGGTTAACTGCTCCTCCTCTGCAATAGCACTGGCAATGGCTTCTTCATTTGCCTTCTCCAGGCGATCTGCTAGTTCTTCTTTCTTAGCAAGGACCTCTGCCATGGACTGTAGGAAACATGACACCAGAAAAACCCCCAAAATCAGTAGCAGGCACAAAAAGGAGGATTCCACACAGTTAACGTAAATTATGTGGTATTTTGTTCAACTTCTCTTTACTTACAGATTTTTTATGATATATTTTGTGAAGACAGCTGAAAATATAGACCCCGCTAAAAGTGGGGTCTATAGCAGCTATTAACTCATTTAATAACTACATGAAACATTTATGAAATTAATTATTCACATAATTCAAAAACTTATTATACAAACACTCTCATTAAAAGCCCAAAGACAGTTCTCCTGTAATTACTGTTTTAAATACTTACTCTTAGGGACTAAGCAAGGCACACTCTGAGACAAGAGTGCCTGCCATGCTGTTACCTCTACAAAAGGAATCATGCGCCAAAGTATTACTTAAAGATGGAAATTATCTGCATGAACTGTATCTGGAAACTTTACCATAGTTAATACAATGGAATCTCAGGCTGTACTTGTTTTTCACCATGAATGACAGGAGAGTGAGGCAAAAATGTAAGCCTGAATATGCTGAGTGTCTTTTCCTTCTCTAGTGTCCAGCATTAACCAGTCCACTTCCACTCCAGCTACCAAACAGTGTGCCACAGTACACAAAGGGGTGTTCAAAGCACCCTAATCTGGAGTAGTAAAATGCTTCCAAGAGACACAGATCCCACCAACCCGGCAGCACCCTGAACTGTTAATGACTGAGCATCTGAAACAATATAGTGGATGAGATGCTAGAAATCTGCTCCAAAGGCAAACGGGGACTTGGCTTGGAAATCACCTAGAAGGACTCCAGTTTGCAAAAGTTAAAGGGAAAGTGATTTACAGGAAAACTTCTGCAAATCAGAATTTTAATGTAGTTTCTGACAAAACAAAACCAAAACAAACACAAACCCCTAAAAATCCAAAACGAAACAAAGCACCTGAAAGTATAATCTGGATTTTATGTAACATTACTGCAGCTCTTCACTCAGAGAATCCCAGTGAAGCAGACACCCTGCTTCAGAGACCTGCAGAATTCTCCAGACAGGAAAGGACACTCCTTTTGGGAAGCCAGATAAAAACAGAAAACTGACTTCATGTTTTTTGCTTTAAGAATGGCATTCCTCCAAATTGCTGGTTGTAAAGGAAGATCCAGCAGAGCATCTCAGCAAGTCTTAAAAGGCAGAGGTCTGACTCGGTTTCTAAGAGAATTTTGATATCCCATGTGTTTCCAGTTTGAACGATGAGTGAAACTGAAGTAAGACTTTAATGAGAGCGTGACTTAAAATGACTGGTAAGGGAGGAAATGAAAAATTAGCACCAACATTACTAAAAGAAGTAATGAGAGCACAGATCTCTTTATTCCAAATAACACATTTATCTTAAGTTCAGAAACTTTACTGAAATTAAATTCTATCATGAAAAGTATCTGCAGAACAAAATATTTTTCCTATAGTAAGTACCTCAGATTTTTCTATAGTTTTTACATAAGGCTAACAGTAAACACTGTGCAACACAGACCGAGAAAAGCAAGGCTTAGATTTATTATTCGTTCACAAATCTTAGGAGATTTCTTACCAATCTGGCAGCACTCACATTTGAAATATCTGAGGGATCCATTTCGGTCTCAGATTTAGCTTTTTCTGTTTGATGCCAGTCTGTAGTGTCCATGCTCAGGGGGGAGGCTTCATTCATCTGCAGAGTTTCTGAACTGCAGTCAGTGCTGGTGAGAACTGGAGGCATCTCAGGAGCTGGTTCTGAGGAACCCCCTTGCAATGCGGTGCCAGTGCCCCCATTGGCTTCTGAGGCTGTGCACTAACAAGAGGCATTTGCAAAGTTAACAAAATGGAACATACTGATTTTTTAAGTCAGTCAGATTTTAAGGAAACAGCTGGCAACAACAATGAAGTGATGCAAATAACTTCACTTATTTCAGGTGCTCATAACCTCGCAAAAGTTGGATCTTTCTACCTGAAATCTATGCATGAGATGTGCTGACTGCTGACTTTTTGGAAAACATGGAAAAGCTGTCCGCAGCATCATAATTTTAATTAGCCTATTTTTGCCAACATCTGAATGCATTTCCATAAATGTAACTGAAATAACCATTATTTTAAAAGCCTTTTCCAATCTGGTTAGTTCATAAAACTCTAGACAGCATCACCTTTAGAAAATGCTCTGAAGAAAAAAGTTGCAAGATCTAAGGTTAGAAAATGGTTCAAAACTATGTACAGACCTGAGTCCTTTCAGTAAGAAGACCCTCAGACTGACGGGAAGGATCCTCGTGTACCAGCTCCGTGCTTTCGGATGCAGCACCGCCAGCGACTGAACTCCCATGCTTGTTTTCTGCTGGTGGTGAAACTACATTTTCTTTGTCACTGTCACTTCTGGACTTCAGTGATTCTGCAGCTACAGGAGCTTTTGTTGCCAAAGCTGTGGATCGAGATCGAACGGGCCTTCCACGCTGAACTGTTTCCCAGCCCTCTGCATCCTTTCGATCTATGTGAAAGAAACACCCCTCATTCTCAGAAAGGAAGACTTATAAATAGAAGCATTAGAAACAACTATTTTATTACAGTATTACACAAGTTGTGGGAGAAAAATGTTCTCTTTAAAAATCAATACCAAAAAAATCGATGAAATATTCTTTAGCAAAGCTTTTTACTTCAAGGAATGCTATTGGTATTACAGACACTGGACAACTCTATTCGTGGGACACATTCTGTTACTGCAAAGAGTGGAGCTACTCAGACACAAAAAGGTGTGGGAAAAGGCAACACGTACTTAAGCTTGCCATGCTTTTTCCTTGCCATTTCATGTGACAGGAAAGCACAACAAAGCAACCACACCTGCTCTTCTCTGCAGCAACAGTAACGTTAGAGGCCTTTTCTGAAAGTGCAAGTACAGACATAACAGCACGACTTAGCATGGAAAGCAGAAATGTGGCTTACTATTCCTCCAGTGTTTTCTTTACTTCTTTTTCTATTTGTTTCATTCAGATAGCAAAAATACACTATTTGGTGTCAGCTTTTAGAAAACTGCTTTTCCTAGATTCCAGGAAATAGCAAAATACTGTTACAATGGGACTGCAAAGTGAAGGAAAAAATAGAAAAGCAGTTTTCTTCAATTTACTTCGATTTCTATATAGCTGTTACATATTACCCTCTGATCAACACTTCTGATATCTGATATTGGTACATACTTGAAAACCATTTGAAGCTACATTTGTCTGCCTGAAGCATCAGGTCTTACGTGTGACCAGATTTCCGGATTTCCAGGTGAACCCCTTCTCCACATGTAACATTTTTGGGGCCAGCAATCAATAACAACATGTAACTTCCCATGTACCTTGAAACAACTGTAAGCAATCCTGTGAAGCCTGACAGTACAACTTGCAAGTGTGAAAGGCAAGCTCAGGCCTGTCTATTTGCTGAAGAAAAATTCTAGCAAAAACCTCAAGAACTAACTATGTATATATTGTCCAATGTACTTTTGGCAAAATCTGCTTTTAAGATAGTTCACATGAAAGGAAGAGAAGGGTGCAGGAGATTACTACTGGAGGAGTAGAGATGCAAAAAACCCCAACACTAAATTGCCTATTTTACAGAGGGTAATTATCTAGAATACAACCTGTATAAAAAATTAATTCTCTGGGTATTTCTAAAGATTTTACCAACAAAGACAGTCACGTAGCTCAGGCATAAAGACCAGAGCTTGAGCTCAAACATTAAAGTTTAACATATGAACTGGACTAAACAGCCTTTAGGTGGACTTGAACTGATGTTCAGCAGCAGCAGGAACCAGTAAACTGGAAATGAGCCAAAACCAGAACGAATGGCACTTTCATCCTTTGCTGCCCTTGGCATCCAGCATTTTACAAACATTGCTCGTTCAACTACTGGGTTCTTTTAAAATCTCAGAATGAAACACAGCAGCCCAGCCCAACAGCTGGTGCAAATCCGAAGTTACCAGGGAATTTCACAGGACTGCACTGGAATTTATCTTCACTGAGCAGCTCATGCAACAGCTGTTTTTACAGAACTACAAAACTGTTCACAAACCTTAACAATAACGGTAATGACAGATGCAAAAAGATAATTTGGTATTTTACTATTGAGTAATTAGTAATTGAGTAATAACAATACTATTGGTATTTTATTGTTTCACTCCAGAAAAATTGCTGTGTATTTTGAAGTAAACAAAACTCCCCAACTGTGTGAATGAATATGGCTGATCTCTTCAGATCACTGCTGGTACCAGAGTCTGCAAAAAGCCTTTCTGTGTTTCCCCTTATGCACACATTTCAGTGTGTCCCAGCGACCAGAGATGGGAATGGCAGTCAGAAACACACCAGTTACACTCTTTCCTTTGCCACAGACTTTCCATTTGACCCTGTAGGCAATACTGGCCTTTCCATTTCTCCATCTTCATCTAGAAAAAATACCATTACCTACAGGACCTAGTGATGGGAACATGTTATTGCCCTCTCAGAGACAATCTTAACTCCAGCTGTTCTCCAGGGAACAGGGTTTAATTCCCCAGGAATCACAACCAGATCTACTGCAGAAAGCTCACAGCCTGTGCAGCATCTGGCTGTGCACCCTGTGGGACAAGGACTGCTCAGGCCCCGTAGGGACCACAGCTCCCACCCCACCGACTTCCGTAACTGAGGGGACCACAAAGACTTTGCTGTATCTGGCTTAGGACAAAATCGGGCCAAGAAATTTCCCTGGCAAGCAACAGACAAGAGAGATTGTTCAGAAGGACAGCTAAAACCAACCAAAGAACCACCACTGCTTTACTGCAGCAGCTTCTGGATTGTGATTCCTTTTGCTTGTCATTTGCAAAACAAGATTATTGAAACACTTCACTTCTATTTGTCCTGAAAATTGAAGTCACCTTTTACATAAAAGCATCTTTTCTACATTAAAAGGCTCAGAAGATGCCTTTTTGTAGTGTCGACTACAAAACATAATTTTACTAACATCTCGATAATAAGATACAATAATCATATATATGTATCTCAATAATTATACTAATATATTTTAATATCTACTAAAGTTTATTCTACCAAAAAAGAATATTCTTGCCTGTTGGTTCTTTGTCTCATGGCATATTTCTTAGTAGTCTAAAATGACAGAACTAATCAGAATAAAATTATTCAGAGCATAAAGAAACCATAATCACACTTACTAAAGTAAAAATGAATCTTTTCATAAAAGCCATACACGTTCAATTTTTAATTTCCATTTGTTCACTGTCAGATTCATATTTATTACCCAAGATTCAACCAAGCATTTTAATAGCCCAGAAATACTTGCATTTGAAAGAATATTGTTTGGTGACTTCTTTAAACACAAAGCAGTTTTTAATGCAACAGTTTTTATGTATTCAGACTCCGGAACTATCTGGAGTCAGTTTAACAGTGACTTTTTGATGTTAAACTGACTAACAGTTTAACATCTGACAATTAGCAGTGCACCAGAAGATACTTGTTCGTTTTAATTCACCCATCAGTTCAGTATTCAGTCATTTCCAGGCATGTTTTCAACCAAGAGTTTTCAAAGCTAATACATTTATTGATATTAGATCACATCTAATGAGAGACAACGTTAATGCTCAGTAAGGCACCAATCTTCCTCCATATTTATTTCCCAAGTCTGGAATTCTCATAGCCCAGTCGCCATCTCCACAGACTGCGTATCACATTCCGGGTCTGATTACTCCCAGAGCTTTGTAAATGAATAATTCATTTGACTACCCTGATCATTCTCCAGTTCCATGTGAACGTGGCTGTCCCTGCCTGCTCTTGTGTCACACGGAAGTGACAAGCCATCTGTTATCTCCGGGCCCTCACAGCCACCAGGCTCTTGGGAAGCTGCTCCCTCTGGAAGAACCGGCCAAGGAGCCTCACTGGAAACACCACTAACAGAAATCCAGGCAACTACGTGCAAACTCCTGCGGGTTCTACCTCAGGAGAGGCACGGCCCTTCTGAAAATGTACTTGTCAGTAATATCCTGCCCAAACCCCACCCAGCTGAACTGCAGCCCCATCTGAGCCCGAACCAGGACAGCTACTTCAGAGCACTGCACATCCTGCAAAGTTTCCAGTCTTAGCTGCATCACAGAGAACATCTACTCACAACTACGGACATGAGCAATTAACACAATGAAGATGATAATGATAACAATAGCAATAACAACAAAAACCAACCAGATTTCAAGTGTGGCAACAGAAAAAAACATTCAGTATTTCTGAGAAGTTCGTATGTTCTAGATTGTTCTTTGTCCTAAATTCTGTAATAACAATTATTCTAACTGTAAGCACCTACCTCCATTCCTAATACACACTCTAAACTTGTATAACTCATCTCCCTTTTTACCCCAGGCACCAGGGAATTTATGACCAGAAACTGCTCAGACAGTAAGAACAGACTATGCTTCATATTGTAAAAAACACCCAAGCATGAAAGACAGTTTTTAAAAAATTCGTTAAAATACTGAGGGTAACAGCAAGTTTAACGAGAGGAATGAGATAAGATGATTTAACCTCATTTCATTATGCATCCAGAAAAGGAAAGATTAAAGAACTATATGGGAAAAAAAAACATTTCCTTTCTCCCTAAGGGCTTACTTAGGTAAATTTGGAAATTGCATGACCATGAAACAGATCCAGTATCATACCATTCATCCACATCACGAAACCATTGTGAGACCTAATGATAATGCTGCTGGAAATCACTGGAGAAAAAGTGTTTGGGGAAATCCTGTGGCTGTAAGCCCCAGCTGGGCTTTGGGTGGGCAAGGGAGCACTACTGGGGCAGGGGGAATCCTTCCCCCAAGGCCCACATGCTCCAAAGAGCTGGGAGTGCATTAGCTGGGGAAGGAGGGGGCAGAGCAGATGACACACGAGCCTCAGAGCTGCTTCAATAATGCATGTGAAGAGCCTCTGGGGCTCCCTTCACATAAACTTCACAGATTTTCTTGCGCTCACATCAGTGAGGATAATTGCATCTTACCAAAGTGATGCCACCTCCCACACAAAGGACAACATGCTCCTAACAGAGAACTTGATTTCAATTCATAACAATTCAGCCACGGGCAAATCACTGAAATTCTCCAGTGCTCAATGTCAGCAATTAGAGATTCTTAAGAATAAACAAAGTCTAGCAGGAATGACTGTTATTTCTTAAAGTGAAATGTCTGAAGCCTGGATCACATGGCACACTTGATTTGAAGGTTACTGGACACCTGTAGGCCAGTACTACAGGACCCAAGTGGCTTCTCTTTTTGGAGCTCATCCTGCAAGTAACGTTCAATAAAAGCACAACACGGATTTTTCAGCCTTTTACCTAAAAGTAACATAAGCATACTGTCTTTTGTTTTCCTCTTAGCCTCTTAAAATACATTTTCCATATTGAAATACAGATCTCCTTATTCCCTGTGTAGCTAATAACATTCTCCATATGCACAAGAACACCTAATCAAGGTTATTTTAGCAACAGCTTGGAGCCTGTCACTCTAATACGAGCGACAATCACAGGAAAAAGCTTTTGTTACGAGTTACTTTGACTACTGGCATACATTAAAAGTAAAATAACACATCAATTATAGTGCCGAAAACTCAGCCAAACAGCTCCTGCTCTCTAAGCAGCTCACTGCAAGCTGTACACAGCCAGCTATTCCCTCATGCAAGCAGCAGCCACCGATTCCCGTTCCGACCACCATCCTTAAGAGTATGGGTTGGAAGGTTCTGCTCCAAGCACAGGAATCCACTACTGAACCCACTCATGTTACACTGCAAGACCCCTGGATGAGGTATTTTACTTCCATAATACACCACAAATCTGCAAGTCACTATACATGCCTTCTGTAACTCCTAGGTTGAACATACAACTATCTTAAATTGATGCCTGAAACATTTTTCATCAAAAAAAAGGCACTTTTAATTTTCTTTTAGAATATCCATTTCTACATCCTGCCTGCTGGTTTTGCAGAAAGTCATCTGAGACCACACATGAAGAAAACAAATGAAAAAAAAAATGCATCTCTGAAGACAATCTCAGGGATCCAGTGCAAAGAAACTAATTTTATAAATCAAACGGTAGTTTTTTATGTCTGCAACTAAACCAACCTCTTCTAGAACAAAAGATGCTGCATCAAGTATTCTCCAAGGAGCATCTTTAGAGAAACAATTCATAATTAAATGTGGTAACTCTTGTCTTCCAAGGAAAAAACATGAGTCATTACTTCAGCACAGTTCTAATAGCACCTTCTCCCAGGACATACGAAACTACCTTGAGCTCTTAGCAGATTCCTGGGCATGCACTATTCTCTGTATTGTTAAGCCACCCAACTTGCAGTCAGTTAGATTGGCAGCTTGTGACCAAAGTCCTTTTGCTTCTTGGGATGTTATAACTGGTATTTTAACAGATCAAATTCTAGTTAGTGAAACCACAGCAGAATGTTACCTGCACACGAAAAACATGACAACACGCTTCTGTCTCAAACTTAACTATTGCAATGTATGGCTGCATTAATCTTTTATCTCTATACTTAATTTAAACACTGTATTTTGCAAAACTAGGTTTCATTTTGCTTAGAACATAGGTCACCACATTCTGAATTTACTTTATACCACGGAGTTTGTGAAAATAACTGAAGCTACTGAAAGGGACTTGCCATTTTTCCGCAGTGACTTCTGTGCCGGAGGTGCCAGACAGGCTTGTGCTGTTGCCAGCTCAGGATTGGCAGCTTTAGTTCCATGGTTGGCTTTTACCTTATCAGCCCAACTTACACCAGAAGGAGCCAGGCGCGTTGCAGAAATTGTCACTGCAGGGTTCCTAAATGAAAGTCACAGCTCTCTTTAGTGTCTGATCAAGTAACAGAATGGTTTGTTAGAAAGCTTTATCAGAGTCTGTCAGAGTCTATCAGAACAGTGCTGTACAGAACTACTTACTTCTCCTCTGGCAAACTCTCCAGGTTGTAGCAATTTACACTGAGAAGTTGTTGTCATTTACTCAAATCGTTGTTTTTAATAAACAAGATGAAATTTAATCTTCGTGATACTAATTTCTTAAGGAATTCATGGTTTTGGCAACCAAAGCAAGGCATGGTTTGCAAGCAACGAATTCTGCATACTAAGGCTTGAAAAATACTCCTGTCACTTTAAGCCTGGTGTTTGATCATTTAGTACTCCCAATTAGTTTTCATTAAAAATAATGAACAGAGTTTTTCCTACTCATCTTCCACATAAGTGATCTTATTTATCATACCCTTCTTGTTATCTCTTCTCCAAGTTTTTTTTTCTTTTGCATCAGTGCTGTTGGATACCTCTGATTGTTCCTGTTTCTAATTTCCATACTTTTCCCACTTTTTCTGTGCTGCTTTAGGGAAGATATGAAGATGACTAGAGGTATGAATCATGAATTTCTGCTGTGGTACACCACTACCTTCTCTTCTATTCCCTATTCCTGTCCTACTAACTCCTAGCATTCTGCCAAAAGTTTCTGTACTACCAAGTATGTCTCAGCCCTTATTTTCTATCCTATTTTCTCTCTCACACACAAAATATTGCTGCTCTCTGGCGTTGCCTTGCTTTGAGACACATAAGTGGACTAAGACAGAAGAAAACAGTTTGCAAGTGTGAAGGACAGAAAACCCATCCTGTTATTCCCTGTGCTAACACACACAGCTGCTCATCACGCCCCTGTGACTGCGAATAAAACAGCTCCAGCAGCAATAGTAACATGTAATTACATCCAAAAAAGGCTTAGCTAGAAGACTAACCATGCTGAGCTGTTACGTTCTAATAAAAATAAAAGAGCATTGATTTCCACCAGATTCAAAGGTTTCATTTGAGTGCTTGTGCTTATTTTCTCCCCACCACCAGGCATTTACGCAGGCACCTCTCAGATGCTGTCCGGTAGGTATCAGTAGATACACCTACACAGGGCCTACACCAAACACACTTCGGTTTTTCCACCAAACACACTCTGTCGTATTTTTGTAGAGATATTTGATCTGCAAAATTTCAGAGAGCTCAGTACTCAGAGGTGCTGACCAAACAGTCCAGTATCACATCTCTGCTGAGGACACCGTAACCCCCTAGGAAACGGGGCAGTGTGTTCCCTAGGTCCCAGTGACACCCAAGGAACCACAGCGCACACGCTGAGGAAGATTAAAGCTGCACACACCCCTGCTCTCCAGACTGAGACAGGGGCACACAGCGTTGCTCTAAATTTAGGCACATTTTTGTTGAACTGCTTTCAGATATTTTCATTTCAACAAGTAAAAGATGCTTTAGTGCAGTATCTAACATACTCTACATTTTAACTAGTATCAGTTTTGCCAGGCATCAGAATCATAATCTCACTTTACACTCCCTTTTTGACCTGTATTTACTTCTGCACACTCAGCTAGCCATTCACATTGCACACACTGGCAACTTTAAAATGCCAGGTACAGACATTTTGACCTTTGTTTGGTGGAGAGAAGAGAGTACTAAACAGATAACATGAAATACAGTAACAGTATTTTATCTTCAGGTCTTTGTAATGACCAGTAATTAAATATATTACAAAGTAAGGAAAAAGTAAGTCCTTGACAGGATTTTCCTTTACAGATCATGGGCTTTTCTTTTGTGAGTGCAAATAATTGCTTATATGATTTAATAACCAGCAAAACAATACATTGGTTACTACAGAAAAATAGTGCTTTTGTGAACTTTGCTTCAAATGAATCTTTATTTTAGCTTCAATAAACTTCTTAACTGGTTTCATACCCAAAATTCAAACTCCTTCGAGCATTTGATGTCACACTAATCCTATCTGAGGATGGGCTTGGGATCACATGGCGTCCTGGAGACATTTTCTTCACTTCCCAGGCCAGTGAAGTAGGTCTGCAAATCCAGGAGAGAAAAGTTTAAAAATACAATTCACAGTAACTCTTCCTCTGTCACCTTAAAGCAAAACCAGAACTGACAAACGCTCAAAGTGTTAACGAATGCTGCTAATTTAATCATTTATCTTAGTGCTTGTTTCTACACCAACTCCAAACCCTGTCAGCCAGACCCATATCAAAAATAATGCCTCTTCTCAAGACTACAATGCTTATTTCAAATTCCAGTGTAGAACAAAGCATCCCACCAACCATTTAAAAGGAAAGGATTAGGGTAGGACTAGAAATATCCTCTAGATCTAAGTGACAGTGACAATGCAACATAAAATGTCCTCACACCCATTTTGTCAAAAAGGAAAATTGGTTCTATTTGCTGAATCTCTGCTAGAAAATGAAGTTTACTGTGAACTTTACTCTCTCTGTAGATTAAAAAAAAATAAATCTAATTACCTGCTTTGAGCATCAGCTTTTTCTAGCTTCTCCTGTAGCTGTATCCAATCAATCAATGCTTTGAAGTCCCTTACATAGTTATCAAGCATCATCAGGACTTCCTGAAAAGCAACCATCACATCAATCTTCCTATTTAAAAAACAATCCCCCAACCCAATAAAGAAACTGAAAAGAAATAAGGACGTTTACTATTCTGTAGCTTTCTCATTAAAAATAAACCCAAGACAGTCCCTGAAAACAAGAAGGCCCAGATAATTAAGATTTTTATGTGTACCATCATTAAAACATTTATCCTAAAAAAAAAAGGTGCACATTAGGACAGATCTGTGTGAGCATCAATGTGTAAGGATGAAATGGCAACACTTGCCAGAAAATAATTCTTAACACACATTAAGTTTCATTACTTATACTTTTTTTTGGTCAGAGTTATCTTTTAAAATATGCTAGACGTACATCATCAAGTAGGCAAAACTGTATAAAACCTAACAGGTCTGTGAAAGACTACTGATGTCACAATTAATCTGTGACTTGAAAGTATACAAAACTACCCAAAGGCAACAGCATCAGAACCTGGGTAGGATCAAACACACACTGTCAAAAACCATGTGGCCATGCTGGAGATTTACTCAGAATATGCAAAGTCTTGATGAAGTAGTTTGAATCTGGAACTACATGTTGGTCTCTAACAAATAAAATTAACTGTTACAAAAGGACACATAAATTAACTTCACACTACACCAGGAAGGAAGTCATAGACAAAATGGCAGTGGCTGAAGAGATTTATTTCCGATTAAAATATCCTTAACCATGAGAAATTATTGACTGGGTCTACTGATACCCCGTTGGCACAAATGTACAGACGTAGTACCTATAGTAAGGTCAGATTACATCCAGAAACTATGAAAAATTCAAGGTAAGCTGCCTTTCCTCAGATAACAGCACCATTTTTTCACTGCAAAGCAGAGCAAAACACAACATAATGGAACTCTCAGCTGTGTTCCCTGAGCAAACTGCAGTTACCTGCTGCCACTGGTAGGGAAAGGAGCAATTCTTTACCATGCAGCAAGGTAGGAAATCACTTGTATCCCACATATAAACTCAAAAATCATTGACTGAACGTGCCTAAACACACACAGACATAAGGCACCTCCTCAGCAAAGCTTATTATCACCAACGCAGCACATTAATGCCTTTCTAAGGGAGAGGGTGTGAGCTCATGTCAGTCAGAAAGAGCAGCTTTCATAACTACTCTTTCCGAGACAAGAAAAATGTATCCTGTACTCTGTCATGACAATGTGCTGAAAATAATCAAAACCCATGAAGGAAGCTTGAATTCTATAAAACTTAAATGAGCTTCACATGCAGAATGTAAAGTACAGACATAATTTTATGGTCTAAGGAAAAACACTAACGACAAAGTGTTGCTGTTTCACAAGTTCCTTACTATGCCTAAGTCATTCCTGCTGGTAAATTTTCTGCTCAAAGCAAGTAACTATTACTTGGAAATTTTGGGAACAATTACAAATGAGAAGGTATTGGTTCTTAAGTGCATAACTACAAATTTTAACAGTAAAACTTTTGACACCATAAACATTAAGAACACTCTCCCTACAGTCCAGGTAACTAATGCACGTTTTTGTAACATCACGTCCCATACATCTTTACTTTTAATTGTCCTTTTAATGGAAAAAGGAGCTCTAATGCATGCAAAATGCTTTTTCATATACAATCATACTGATTAATACTAATTTGTTTAACCCTAACTTTGAAATTCAGCTTCAGTTTTGACATAAGTATCCTTTTAGCTACTCTTTATGGCACATACAGAGCATATGCTGGTTGCTGTAAGGGAAAAGGCACCACAAAGTCAGACACCAGGGAAATCATACAGAATCCCACTGCTGATGCAAAAGTTGTTCTTCGTTTTTAAATATTCCCCAAAAAAGCTAACAGAAATCCTTCTTACAAAGCAGTTGGTTTACAGCACCAAAATAATTCTTAAGTAAAGTCTGCTACAAGAAATGAACAAGTCAAGTGTTTCAGCCAGTTCTTTTTTCAGTTTCACTAATAAAATTTCAGCTTTCTAATCCAATTCATGTCCACTTAGGTTAGCCCATACTAAGTTGTGCTGACTGTTACTAACAATGAGAGCATAGAAAGCAAAATTTAATTCTGAATCATTTACTTTTCAAGTCAGCCACTGGCATATTCCTCACCAAAAAAAAAAAAGGATTAATGTGAATATGAGTTATATTTCTGAAGTTAGCTGGCACAGGAAAAAAACACAATAAATGGCTTAACCTATTTTAAGGAATGTTTAGCTCCACATTATCAGAAATGATCAGAGCAGACCCATGCAGCTGTAACCCGAGCCATGTTTTATGAACAAGGGAATACAAACAAGACAAGCAGCTGGAGCGGCCCCATACTCACTGATGCACATCTCTCTCCCTAAAGCTATGAAGGCCATTTTGTCAAGCAGGATGGAGCAGAACAAAAGTGGCTCTGAAAGCGCCGTTGCAGGCATGCAGATAACTCCATATAGATGTCCAGCTAAAATTACCAATTAGCTCCCCAATTGGCTGCAACGGCTTCGATTGGTTTGTAATGGACTCTGGGGCCGGCGCGCAGGGCAGGCCGGCCGGCGCCATCCCTTTGTCCTCTGACACACAATCCCGGCGGGGCTCCGCGGCCCCGCCATCGATCCCGCTCTGCCGCTCACCTACGGCACCGCCGCCGGCTCCGCTACCGCGCGCTGCGCCGGGCCGAGCCCCGGCGCTCGGCAGGCTGCGCACAGAAAGGAAAGGAACCCTGACGGGCCAGACTGCGGCCGCGCTGCAGTCACAACAACTTTGTATCTCGTTGTTTCTCAAGGTCACATCCATCCCATACGATTTTTAAAGAGACAGGTCGAACTAAATAAGAAAGTAATACTGCTAAAACACAACCCTTCAAGGAAAATCAGTGACAGGAAACTCAAACCAGTCACAATACGACCCCTGTTACCTTCTCTGCTCTGTTCTCATCAATGCTCTGATCAACAGTTCTGCATACCTCTTTTTTCATCTTTCCCTCTTTTCTCCAGCTTTCACTCATTACTCTGGTTGCCACGTATTTATCTCAAAGTTGGACTTCTAGTCTCTTCAACTGGGTGATCCTATTAATTACTTTGTAATTAACAAAGACCTTCAAGAGTAGCCACATCAGAACAATCCTCACTCAGGACTCGGGCCCTAGCTAGGCCCATTGTAATCCTTCAGAACAGAAGTGCACTTTAGTGTCCTTTCATCCAGTTATTCTCCCATTCTCAAACAAGGAAGAGGCAAACAGGGCGGTATGGAAGACTGGAGGATTTCAAGGTTACTACAACCCAAAACAATAGCACACACACGAGAAACGAACTCAGTCACCACATCTGTACTTCAGCTTATTGGCCAAGCTAGAAATACGGGTTCTGTTTTACAAACCATGCCTACTTTATGTGTTTCATTATCTATACTGAATATTTTAGTTTATGTATTTACCAAAATAAACTCCTTTTTTTTTTTACTGGAGCATGCTTTTAGCACACAAACTAAGTTGCTTCTTTCTTTTTTTAAATGTATGTTTTCAAGTTTAACTGGGTGTTTCAGTCATTTGACACAAAAATTGCTCAAAAAAATTCAAAAGCCTTTTCATACAGTTGAATTACA
Source organism: Mystacornis crossleyi (assembly GCA_013400655.1). NCBI lineage: Eukaryota > Metazoa > Chordata > Aves > Passeriformes > Timaliidae > Mystacornis > Mystacornis crossleyi. Next base: position 18,248 of record VYZQ01028574.1, read on the forward strand.
GATAATTAAAGCCAGCTCTGGGGTTGGTTCAACCAACACGATTGTCAAAGCTTTGGGAAAAGATGAAAGGAAGCAGCTCCTCTAGACAAAGGCCTCTCCTTATATCAACTTAAGTACATGGCAAATAGTATTTTAAGAAAGCACATGGTCTCCCAGATCCAAGTGTTAAATGCACATCTGGCCTCAGTTGCCCCTCATTAATTCACCTACAATGCGGCAGCCACAATCCACTGCCTGACAAGGACAGGCTCCAAAGGACCATAACCACTACCAAAGGGAAACGTCTCCATAGGAGTTCATGCGGTGGCACGTGCACAGACTTCATCACACAAAATTTAAACATACATACGTGTATATATAGAGAGAGAGAGGTACACGTATATCTGTATGATGTAAAGGATACCCAGACCAGCAACTACAAGACATGCTGGCTTTTCACAACAGATCACCGTTTTGAAAGACCTCATCCGTTTTCAGCTGTAAGACTGAATGCTTGATCATGAACCCATTTTCCCATCCTTCTCTGATGACTCATCTGTGGAAGATGACAACGATGAAAAAGTAAAAGTCCAAAAAGAGGCAGCAGGAATGCTCACAGAGATTTTCACTGGGCATGGACTGCCACAATACAGCCACAGGTTATTTATTTAGGGAGATATAAACAAACTCCAGGTACATATCCCCAAATTTGGAACTAGAAGGTGTTTTTGTGAGTGAGCGCTAACTGCCAGCCTTGCACACTTCTGCCATACTCCAGCTGCAGAACCGGCTGTCCTAAACGCCAGTGACGGATCAGCTGCACGAGCAGGGTCCCAGTCTGCAGGGAGAGAGTGAAATCAGTAGAATTTGCATGGCCAGGCCCAAGCAGCCCTCAGAGAGGCTCCGCGCTGCTTCTGGGAGGCCTCAATCAACTCGAACTCTCTCACAGACATCCCCCGACCGAAAGGCCTTAACTGGAGTTGATCCAGTTGGTTCTTTCGCAGAGGAACTTACTGTAACATATCTAAATTTTAAGTGAAAGTCATCACCCACCTCTTCACTTTGTGCTGTCTGTGAGAAGCAAAACAACAGAATTTCATTGCCGAATTTTAAATTTCAGAAGAGGGAATAAGAATTTCAAGGAAAATTAAAATGCTTTCACTGAACCAGACTGATTTAAGAATGTATCTGTAAGCTTTAGAAACAAGACAGAATCTCCCTGGCCAAAACCTTCCAGAAATATACCAGTAACTGATGTTAGGTGAAAAGAGATTGTACAAGCTTTAAGCAATGCTGAACAGCAATGTAAAAAGAATACAGAACTCAATGTTTACATATTAAAATTCAGCTTTTTTGAAAGGAAAAGAACAGCTGAAGCTGCTAATTCATCCTAGAAGGAAAAAACCCCAAAAATTAAATTAAAGGTAGTTTGATATTCTTCTATACTTGCTGTATCGTTAGTTGTTGGATCCAGTTGCTCAAACTCTCTCAATAAAGGATTTACATAAGTGTGTTGTGTTTCTTTTTTATATATACATACACACACACGTATATATAAATACACACTCAGGTGCTGAGACACCTGAAAACACAACAGAAGAATAGCAGCTGAAGACATCTGCTACATTAACCAAAACTGACAACAGAATCGGCCTCCATCCATCTACAAATCTTTTGCTCTTAATTCCTTTTATCATACAGCAAGAGATTTAAAGGCATTACCATCTCTGCTCTGCCTACACTTGCCACCCAAACCTAGAAAACAGTAGGTAAAATATTCATATAAATGTTCGACACACAGAAACCTAGCTAATATACCGAATATCCATACAGTCTGCATTTTCAAATGTTGAAGGTTACAGCCAAATCTACTAGGAAACATCTAATCTTTTATCACTATTGCACAAACTAATTTATATACAGTAAGATTATGCTTAAACTTGAGAACTCTTCATTTATTTCAGAAAGAATTCAATCATGTTCATTATACCTCTACATACAAAGCATCCAGGCCCTATCTGTATATCTACATACATGATTTGAGAGTTCTCAACTCCAAATCAATAGCAGAATACCAACTTCAGCAGAGCCCAAAGCTGAGAGAAAATATACACAAGCACTGATCCTCTTACACACGCTGCCACTGTTTGGATCCTCAGCGCAATCCTTCCGTCTGCAGTTTCAACCACAAAGAGCCACCAGAGCCCTTTCCCTTTGGGGAGCATCAACTGTTCAGTGACAATGCAATCGATAAAACGATAACAACTCCTAAGGATATGGGGGAGCAAAAGGCACAAAATACCAAAAAAAATCCCCCCAACTAACATTTTATACCAGGTTAAGCAGGAGGTTTAAAATGCCCGAAGTTGCCACACTTCGTTTTTACATAAGTCTTCTTATAAGACAGCCTTTATGCAACTAAAATGTTTAAATGGAACAGCACATGCCCACTTCACCAAGGCAGAAGTTGAAAAGTCAAAATTAAGGAAGTTTTTGATAACGTGAATTTATCCTAATTGAAAGGATTTTTCAAAATACCGCTTAAAAAAATGACGGAAAGGTTAGCAGTGGGACCATTTTGGTTTCTTATTTAACATAATTTCCCACCTATGTCCAGCAGTCAAAATGGTAGAAACTGGGCTGTCTCTGTCAAAGCCACCATAAAATAATGGCAAACAATAGAATTTACAGAAGAGAAACATTATTAGTAAAAATAATTTGCAAGACTAAACAGTTTTACACTTCGTATCTTAATTAACAGAAATGATAGTAATTTATCAAGAGAATAATCATTTAACAGTAACCTGTAGAAGAAAATCCCATGGACAAAGGACCACAGCACAAACACATATTCCAGCTGCTCAGGTAAGGCATGCTTTTGTGCTGAGAAGAAAGATCTTTTAAAAGGGAAGAATAACATGAACATTACAGAAGTTTCACAATACTTGACACTGGACTGCCCTGTTTGCTCATTTTTGGTGTTTTTCACCTGTGTTTTGCAAACAAGTAACCTGATCCACACAGATACATACATCATTGTCAAGAGTCTGCTAAAATGAAGACTTTTCACTCAGGCTCTGTAGTATCCCCCTCCAAAAGCAGATCAAGTAGCCTGATTAAAATGCCGAACGATATCTAACCCCTCAAATATGTGATAATGATACAAATACGTTTCTGTTCTTTCAGTCACAAAAGTTTAAAATGCTAATTTAATTACAATGCAAGGCTGGCTGACTTTCTTAAGCCAAAAAATTCTACAGAGAAGTTTCCTGAGCAGGAAGACAGCTCAGTACCAATATGTTAAATTGTGTTAGACCAACCAGTGATTTGGAAGCCTCTGAGCTACTGTTCAGTTCTCAAAGCTGCTTCCAATGAAATGTATTTGTACGCTAATCTCAAAGGCAATTTGGCCGTGTCTGATTACAGCAGAGAATGAGATGCATAGGATAAGTAAAAAGTTTACTTAAATTGATACATGAATTTTTTTACAGTGATTAGATAATCATTTCCAGAATGTGTTGAGTTTTCAGCCATGTTTAATATGAAAACAAAGTCATTTCTTTAACATTTCTTTTCTAATGTATTCTGACTTCTCTTAATGCTTGTGATAAATTCCATTACCAAAGTATGAGTGATTTTTATTAAACGACAAGGATATTTCTACAGATCCACTAGAAAATCACAATAAAATGTGAACCAGATGCACAAGCTATTACAAACCCGGTTATTTGAAACTGGGAGATGTCTTACAGTGACATCCCAACCAGACATTGCTTACACTCGACCACCAATCACTTCCTTAACAAAGGGAGAATGAGAAGAGTGATAACTATCTCTGCAGCAAGGGAGCAGTGTGTAATTAAGCCACTTAACAGGAAGCAAATGAACGTGGAAAAGGCTGAACTGCAACAGTGCCACCTACAGTAAAGGACATAACCAGGAAAAGTAAATCAATCAGTGTTTAAGTTAGAAAAGTAACAAAATCAGAGCTCAATAAATGAAATCTGATTTCAGCAAAAAACAGAGCTTGAATAATATCATGTACAACTTTTTTTTTAATACACTTCAAAAACTAGTCCCTGCTCAAGATGAAAGCATTCCCTTAAACATGAGTACATATGCCCTCAGCTTTCCTATTTAAAAGCCTACACAAAATAGGAACAAAAAACTAACATGTATCTGAAGCTCTAAATCCTCATTTACCTTTTTTGTAAAATATAAAAGAAGCCAGATAGAAGCCAGATAGGCAAAGAACAGCTGGAGCCTTACCTTGCACTCCACCACACTCTGATCTGATTCACATGTGACATAGATTTCATCAACTGCCCGCCGGAGGTTGTCAAAGAGGAACGCCCAGTACCGAGCCCGCAGATCCACTTTTCGAGGCTGCCTCGTTTTGGTGGGGCTTTTGTCAAAGTTTTTATCTCCAGCTCCTGCTGCTGTTAATTTACAGTCTAAGGCAGTGCTCTGAAAACAAGAAGGTACAAGGGAGAAGGAGAACAACAAACAGAATTATGGTAAGGAGTTGGGTTTCTGTGCAGCACACCTTTTATCAACATATTCAAACACTGTAAACAAGAACTTTTTCACTAAAGAAGACATCATTGCACTGACTTGAGATTTTTTCTTCAATACAGGCAGCACTTACGTTCAACTAGATTCTGTTTCTTTGACATTTATAATATTTTCATTTCACAGCAGTACAAGATACTCTGCCTCTCAGCACACTGGAAAGTTACATTTTCTAATTACATATCACGTATTATTTATTCTGACAGGTGTGTATATCCAGACGTGAAAACAGCATTTCACTAATAAACATACCAGCAACATTCCACCAGAGGAAAATTCTGTTACCAAGACATTACATCTGACATGACTGTTTTAAAACCCTCACGCTAATACGTGTTAATGCCAGTGAAATCTGATGTGGCTCACCCTAAAACACAGACTTAACTGACCCAGTCCTGCTTTGCTGCACAGATGCAGGGGACAGCCAACATGCTAAATGGCATGGGATGGGATGGGAAGGGATATTCCAAAGGATTCTGAAGCACACCTATTTGGCTAAAAATACCAAATCACCATTTGGTCCCATGACATTGCCCTTATTAAACCTGAAATTCTCTCCAACAAACAGTAAAATGCTGTTACCATAAGCTTGTGCATTACACAGCCAGTGGACAAGCACCCGCAGTAAACCCCAAGTGACACCCAACTGTGTGCTACTTTGTGATGGAGGTTATTAGCTACATGTTAAAATCTCGGGTTTGGGTTGGCTTTTTTCATTAATGTATTTATTTTAATAGCACCTTTAATGTAGTTTTGATGCAATGGTCCACTATGGCATATATCTTCAGCAAATCAATTCTTACTGGAGTACTCTTGTAGGGATTCAAATCCCATTCTAAATGCTCTACTTCGATGATTGAATAAGAACAATCAAAACAGACACCACACATAGCAGTGCGCAGTGTTTATAACTAGAATACCTAATCACTAACTAGAAATAGTGTAATTCTCCAAACAATTGGCTGGGATTCCAGCCTCTTTGTCCTGTACCACACATCATTAAACAAATTCCACTTTGCGATGAGGGAGGGAGACATGGTGCTGTCAGAATGGTTATGCTCTCACCTGCTTTGTGGTGAGATGCTAATTTTTCTGTAAGAAGCAGAAGAATGGGCACCTGATTTACTACAATCACACCAACATCTCTGCTACCCTTACATATATCTCCACGTGCTCCAAGTGTACTCCAGATGAACCCCAGCTAATGTATGCACAAGAGCCATGTTCAGAAAGATGCATGGCATAAACAATCGATGAACGGCAATTTCAGAAGGGTTTCATATTTTCTCTTCCATGACATAAGTCACCTCTTAACAAACTGCTGGGAGAAAAGATGCTCCTTAGCTGAGGCCTTGTATAAAAACATTTAAAGTAAAGCTTATATACTGGCTAATTTATAGCTCCTTGAAACTACAGTTTACAATGATGCAAGGACAACTACAGAATCATGAATAGCTACATTAAAATAACAGTGCTACCTGTTGCTGCCTGTATTCATAAGATGTGACCTTAGGGAAGTGATTAGGTTCAGAGTCATTCAGCCATACTGTTGGTACGAAGGAACAGTTGTTTTGGAATGAGAAATGTGCATAATCCCCACTATTTGAAAGAGAACGTTTTCAAAGCTATCTTTAAAAGACAACGTCATGGAATATGTTTTGATATTTAGCAATGTATGCTATCCATCTGCTCTATTTGGCATCCATTTATCTTCTTTCTATGTCGGCAATATTTTAATGAGGAAAGCACCATGTGTAGGCTCTGTAGGTCATAGTAGTTCCATTCTTACCCTGTAAGCAAATTTTCAGGGTCTCAGCAAAACCTAAGCAACATTCACAACTACCCATGTTCCAGCAGAACACCCCTGAAAGGCTGAAACCCCCTAAACTACCTGATTTCTTGTAAACACTATCACACAAGTAGGTAAGCATTAAGTTGGTGGTTTGTTATTAGAAATAATATTTTAACTTGCAGTGATAGTTCAAATATTCAACAGCAGAAAATGAAAAGCTTATGTGCCTTTGAAGTTAACAAACATGGGAATACCCCTTCTTCCATCCCAAGTAACACAGCACGGATGATGGAAGTGACATTAAAACTGAATCTCTTTTGGTGTTTTTTAATTTGTTTTTTTTTCCCCGCTAATAGTTTCAGTAACTTGCCTTGGACTTGTGGAAAGTATGCAGTGTATATTTATACTCTCAGGCTGCCAAAATTTACTGAATGTCTATTTGCCAGCACCCTACTGAAAGGAAGATGAGGTTGATAAGATCACATGAAACGGCTCTTGTAAGTTTATTTTCTTGAGATTAGTGGCCCATTTACATGTAAAGGAAAATTAAAAGTGAAAGCTCAACAAAACTAAGCCAAAAAAGCCACCAATTACAGCAGTATTCAGTGTCTGCAAAGCAGTAGAAATGAAGGTGCTGAACGCCAAACGGAGATGCCAAGACGCACAGACACTCAGCAGTCTATTTCAAACCTTAACTGAATCCACCAGGAATGCACTGTGTCAACAAGAGCTTTACTACAGCAATCCCACACAGAGCCACTGAGCAGCAACCAAGCGTTCTCCTGAAAATTCAGTATTCACATAATCCCCAGGTCAGACAGAACCCAAACTGGGCAGCACGTCGCTCTCACACCCTCAGTACTCGGAGGGCAAACCCTTCCAGGGAGCCCCAACTACATCATTAACGTCCCCCCTCGCAGCCCAAGAGAGCCGAGACACAGGGTGTTTGTAACGTGTCAGAGTGAAGAGAGAGCACAAGGTTAACAGCTGCTAAACGGAACTGGGAAAATAACACGCCTCTGTTTTAAAGATGCAAACACCTATGGAAGCAGAACATTTTTTTCTTTTTTGAAAAATAACATCTTCCATATGCTTTATTACCAAATTCTGACAGGCTGTCTCAAAATACTAAATGGCTAAAGCTGTACTAATGGCTAAATCCATAAATCAAAAAAACCCAGCAGTTAAAAATATTAAATATAAGGAAAGATTGAGGTATTACTGTATTAATGTAATAAAGGTTGTCATTCACACACAAAAAAATCCCGAATATAAATAGGAGCGGTTTCTTCTTTACAATTCTCATTCAGACTGGCTTTCCAAGTCATGGAAATTTTAGTCACCTGGACTTTTTTCCAAAATAAGATGTACTGACTTGAGCCACTAACACATGAGGTCAAGACATTTCCTTAAATTAGAAACTGGGGGGAAAGGCAGCCCTTGTATAGGAAGTATGCTTATAGGAAGAATATCCTATATCATTTTATTGAACAGCACTTCTCTTAAAATAACTTAAATGCCCATAAGTCATGTGTGCAGAGGCTGGGAAGTGCCAAAAGGAAAGGCTGAGGAAGATAACCTAAATTCTGACAGTTTTAACTTTTCAATACTTGACTTTGGAAAAGTCAAATGCTTTAAAATTACAGTGTATGCACAGTTCTAGGGAAGTCAAATGCTTGAAAAAGACAATGTATGCACAGTTCTAGAGAAGTATTAACCAGCCAATAATACATCAGTGATCTCACAGAAAAACATTGTTATGTCATCAATTTTATGTCACAGTAAAAAATGAGCAGATACCTGTTTTGCAGTCTTGTGTGTTCCTTGAGTCACCCTTTTTGTTTTTCCACCAGATTGCCATTTCGATTTTCCTGTGGGAGAAGCAACTGTTTTAATCAACAATAATGATTTTAATTAAATAGAGCACTCTAAAATGCACATATCTCATCTTGCAATGTACTGCGAGGGGCACACTTTCTGAGTTAAGAGGTTTGGCAAATTTTATATTCTAAATATATATTCCACTGTTCAGAACATGGATAATGCCAGAAAACACTGGAAAATGAAAAAAATACAAGAAAGGCAAGACATACAGACTTCATTAAACAAAGGTAACCCAGCTTTAAAGTTCTCAGTGCCTCTAAAGATCATATCATTACAATCTACATGTCAAATACGATACTAGTTTTCTATATAAATCCTAAGAAGTCTGCTTTTGAAGGACTGCTCAATCAGCTATTACAGAATTAAAACAAGAAATATATTTGTTAGGAAAACCAAATGTAATGGTTTCGTTTTTCTGGAACTGTTATGCCAAGAAAGATGGGAAAAACCAGAACTTAGGTCAGGATTTAGTTTATCAACATTTAGGGAGCCAAAGGAAGAGAAAAAAACATTCACAGAACACAAGTCACTCTCCTTAAGACACGAAATGCCTTCTCAAACGTACCTGTCTGCCTCCACTGCTTATACAAAGTGACTTCAGTAACTACGCTTCCAAAATCGGTTTAAATTCCCCCAGTCACAAGGGGTGATTCCAGGTCTCAGTGCTGTGGTGGTGCCAATTAACTGATTTAGAGTTATCTTTGCATAGAAGTATCTGTGTTAGCCTAGATCAACCTGATCTGTTTGCACTTAATCTTTAAGATTTGCTGTGGGGTAATATAAAAAAATTTATTCCTCCAAGTATCTAACTTGCACAACACAAAAATCAGAGGATCCAATTACCAAAAATGTAAGCAAGCTAAGACAAAACAATAATTATGGAAAGAGTTTTCTCTAGCACAGATTACATCCAAATAGAAGTTTCAAGATTATTTAGCCAGATGAAGCCAAGCAAATCAATGCATTTGTTGAATACAGTCCTCCCTAGACCACGGAGATCATTCTTGAATTTCAGAATTGTCCAGTTGAGTTTTTAAGAGTTCTGAGGCGAAATTCCCAAATGCAGCCCAGCTGTTTTACATTGCTCTGGTTATGTAAAGCAGCTGCAAACCTGTCTAAATCAAGCAGTTGTACAGCTGGTTTGCACAGCTGGTTTGTATCACTGGCTATTCCAGGCAACCAGGCTTTTAATTTAAAACAATTAAAAATTATTTGCTTGATAATTCATTTTTAAAATGCTACATTAGCCAAAAACCAGGTATAAACGAATATATTAAACTCAATTTAGCAGCATTCAGGGGAAAAAAAAAATCATTCAGCTACTGCATGTATAAAACCTTCACAGTCACTAAAAAGCTTAAACTGGGGAATAGTTCCATGGCAGACGTCTGATAACTGAAGCATTTCAATCACCAAAGTCTCTCTTCTGATGGGATTTACATTCTGCAAAGACCAGGTTTTGAAGGCAACGGCACCCAGGACTTGCACAGTGAAAAGGTTTGCAACAAATATGAGTACATTAAAATTAAAAAGGGGCAGATGAGCACATCACGTTGCAGACTCTTTAGAGTCTATAAAATCCAGAATAACAATCCATCATCTAAGATCTGTGAAATCTCTGAACAAGTCCCTTCTAAACACAAAAGCAAGCTTCCACGCACTTCCTATATGGGGCAGACAGATGCAAATAGCAGGTTCTGCAAATTTAATACAGTGTGGGGAAAGGACTAACTTTTCTTAAGGTGTATAGGCCAGAAAATTGCATTTCAGCAGCAGCCACATTTTCAAGTTTTCTTATTCCTTTTCTTACAATTATGGCTCTGATTATTAAAAGGTATCTTCCTTTCTGCTTTTGTGCTGTATTCGCAAGCAGTGACAGCACTGTTCAATGGCTGTTTGTACGTTCAGGGGTGACTGGCGTGTAACTGGCGTGTAACTACACCACGCTGGCATTGCTAAGAGATGCACAGACCTCAGTGACAGCTGAAAGGCATCCCCTGCTAGCAATTTACTGAATAGTAAGGAGAGAACAATACTGACCCAAGAAGATCATCTCCTCTAGCTATTAAGTTGATCATGTGAAATACATAAAGTATCAAAGTTTTGCAGCACTGGAGGAGCTACAGCCATATTTTATGCTGCAAGTCCATTTCCTTTGTGTCTGGTGATTAAATAGGAAGCACACAAGATTTATGATTTGTGAAGACTTCTTGTCAAAAAGCTGAGGTGCCAATAGCTACCAAAAAACCTCACTGATAACCTACTTTCAGAAGATATCTTTTACCTAACAATCTCAACAACCATCCTGCTCATTTCTCTCTTTTTGGATATTTTTACAGGTATGGGAAATGTGGGACTTGCCTTTAAATTTAGTAGTTAATTGCAGTTTTCGTTTCTCTCCTGGCTATGGCAGAGATCAACTGCACATGTTGTTTCAGCGTCTTTGACACTGTTCATCATCACACCCTCAGCAGGAATGATAATTTTCAAGTGAGGAAGCATGCTGAACTTTCTAACCCTACTATGAACCATACCTTTTTTACAGGTTTGTAGAGCAGCAGTAGATGCTATTTTTCTAACTGCACAATGCTAAGGATCTGGAGAAATGACTGCCTTCAAGCGTGGATACAACCTTCAAGCACGGATACAACCACCTTTTTCCACCTCCAGATTGAATTTCAGCAATGTATTTTGCACAAAATTACTTTTATAAATTACTGTCACTGTCTCGTCCAGAATATAACGGCCCTGTATTCACCTACCAGCACTAGACTGGATTCCCATTCATTCCAGTGAAATTCAAGGTTTCAAAGTTATGAGCCCTGAAGAACCCCCTTCACACTACAATCTGCCAGTTCCCATCAGACCAGTGCTGCAAGGGCTCACACACAATGTGTGCAGTCAGGACTCTCACAATTCCTCACATGGCCAAAGAGAGCCAAGTTTCATGACTTTGATCACATCCCACAAAACCAATTTACTGCAGCAGGCTCTTGCCTGGAAAATAGTGGAATATGCTGCAGGCTCCCCGAAGTGTGCCAGGTACCTTTCAACCAATAAAATATGTTTCCTTACCCTGAAATGCTTAATCTGCAAATGAATTCTACACAGCAAGAGCCCAGGTGATTTTAAACAAATAGGAAATAAGAAGGGAACAGTCACAAATACAAGACTTTCCAATTTTTCCACACATCTCAAAGTTCCAAAAGTATCTTACCATCTATTAACATTTCAATGTCAAGCCTCTGCATTTTTTAACTGTTGCTAATACCAGAACTAAGATTTTGTAATAAAAATTGGAGTAGTTGCTTATCTGCATTCAGTGCCTCAAACTTCATTCTAGGCATGTGAAATAATTACAAAGGAAAGAATTCTGAAACCCTCCCTTGAAATGATCACAGCTTTCCAAGGTGGGCAAAAGCATTGTGACCGCAATTGGTGACTGGTGGCTGTAGATTTGGAATGCAAATTCCATTCTGGGGACAGAATACCAGAAAAGTGAATTTTTCACAGTTTTAAGACTCCTTCTAAGACACCAAGTCAGGATAGTGTTGATCAGTTTATCCAACAGAATCTGCTGTGTACTACTGAATTCTGTGAAGAAGTATCTGAATTTCAATGGTTGAAAAGTGTCAACAGTCACTCTCTCTTCTAGATCATTACCAGCATGGCTGGGACTGTGTCACGTCATTGATGTGTACTCAGAATTAGAATTTCACATCTGACATAACTGAGGTGCACACTGCTCCAAAACACACAATAGATGTATCACCTGCCAGTCCAAAAATCTCTTTCCTTTTTAAGGAAATATTGTTTACTGGCAGGAACTATATATTTACAGCATGGAATCAGAAGGGTTTGATTTCTCTTTTACCCATGTATGCTATATAAAACACAAGAGCATTTCAGAGCAACAGTTAAATGGGAAGAAGCACACAAGCACACAATTTTTAAAGGAAACAGAAAAAGGATACAAACGGAAAAGATGAATTCAGCATTTTAATTAAACAACCCTCTATAACACTACCCCTAGTAATAAAAAATGTTCATACCTTGCCTATGTCTGGAAAAAGAAATAAATCTCATTATAAATAACAGTATATAATTTAAAATATTAAATCACACACTGGTGCTGCCAAATCAGTACCTCCGAACATTACGAGCAAAAGAAACTGCCCAAAGACAAAATTCTGCTTTGTGCAGAGGAGTGGCAGGATTGGCACAGGCACCCTGGACCTTTGGCCTGATTTACACAACCCTTGAACAAGTTAGAACTGTCCTAATTCACACTATTACTGTATCATCCCTCAGGGACACAGCACACATGGAAAGATCAGCATAAAATGAACCAGAGCTCAGTGACACCAACATAAACATCCTCCATGCCAGGCAAGGGTCAAGAGATAAAGGATCTGGCTCTGCCAGGCTTTCACTAACCACAAGTTCCTTTTCACAGGGAAATCTTCCATCATATAAAAATAATCACCAGATTCTTTGCACTGTGCAAAAAGGTCAGCCTATAATTTAATTTTAAGAAATTTTAACAAGAAAACTCCACTAACAAAGTTTAAAAATTAAAGTGGGGCTAATACTACCAAAAGAAGGAAATGAATACAGCTACTTGGATTTTAATTACTGTACATAACTACTATTTAATGAAAGCTAAAAATTCACTTTTACATTCATCATGGTTTAGCAGAAATTGCTAGAGCAAACATTCATCTACAAATCACAGTCATTTTTAAAGAATAAGTCTTAGAGTTTCTAAAATAATATTACAAGCAAGGTAGTATTAAAAAATAACAGACTCTTTAAACAGAAAGTGAATCAAACCAAAAGTTGCTCACAAATACTGCTAGAAATACACTGCATGTTCCTTTACCACACACTCATCCATTTCACTATCTTCCCCAGAAGTGTAATTTGGAATCTAGAAATACTTTGGGCCCCAATTCTATTCTGCTTAAAGACAGTTTAAACTTTGCACCAGACATAGGGTTAATTATCTTGCAACTTAAGACGTAACATTTCTTAGAAATATCTTTTCTACTGGCAGAATCACAGAACAGCTGAGGTTGGAAGGAACCTCTAGAGATCATTTAGCTCAATCTCCAGGCTGCCCAGGACTATGTCCAGGGAGGTTTTGAGCATCCCCAAGGAAGAGGACGCCCACAGTTTTTCTAGGCAACTGGTTCCCACGTTCAACCACCATCGCAGCATAAAAAAATTTACTTTTAGGCACTCAAAAGCTGTAGCACCTGGACAGGAACATGCAAGGTACAAAAGTACTTGAGATAAAGTCCTGAAAAACAGCGTTCAGACATCAGGAACATCTGGATCATCTGGATAAAAATAAAAGTGAATTCCTGGCTCCTTAAGTCATCATACCACAAGAGAGTATTACAACAGTAACAAAACTGCTCTGAGGACTTGCATTACAGAATGCTGTCCCCACACATCCCCTTCTTTAGAGATTCTTCATTGGCATTTACCAAAGCTGAAGTGATCCCAATAAGAAACTTCCAAACTTCTTTGTTTTAGAACACAGAGAGCAATTTGTTAGATTGTTCCAAGTCATCTCTACAATTCTGAATTCCCAAGTTACAAGAGATCACTTTAGGACAACATGATTGTGTTACACAACTATCTTGATAATACCAGCAGAAGAAAACAGTCTTAGATGTTACTTGCAGAAAAACTAAAACAGTTTTTAATCTGTCAGTGAAAGGTTTTATAAAGTGAACTGTCAACTGCAAGGCACATTTTGGAAAAAAACTTCTAAATCATACTATGTGTGCTAAAAAGAACCTTTTTAATAGAGAAATTCTATGTAAGAAAAGTGTTTCCAGATGAGCAACTCCAGTTGACAGAGGAATGGAAGTGCAAAGACCTGGTAGGAAGAGTGTTAAACACTTACCATCATCTTCCTTGTTTTCCAGTGGAACGCTCCACGCAATCAGGTTCCTTGCTGTCCGTCCCTCTTCTGCCACTATTCTCCTCACTTTGTCATGGCTGTTGGAGCGTTGGAAAGAAGCCTGAAAACAAGAAATACATGGATGGGCAAACAAGAAAGGGTAATCTTTGGTTTGATATGTTAATTTCATCCAGTGTGTGGTTATGCCATCCAAAGTGGGGTGCACAGGTGCTGAATTTTCCTCAAATATCTGAAACAGGTGTATGCATCCATTTTCATCCCCACTTTTCTGCATATAAGCAGACTGATTCATCAATGTGTCAGGGGAGCTACTACCCAGCCCTCAATATGGGTATGTCGAGACCACATCACTTTCATTTAACTGCTCGTCAATGCTTCTGGAGCATCACAGCAGACTTCACAAATGTTGTAATTACCTTGAGTCAATTAGAATTAATTATACAAGCTAAAGGCTGCACAAGACCAAAATACATGTGTTAGTGACTGGTGAGAGCCTGAAGAAAGGCATGAGATCTATGGGAACCATCTGAAACATGTATAAAAGCCCACCTCTCTCACTGAGAAGACAAGAACCTAGAAAGTATTTCCTGGCAACTGTGATGGGCTCTTACTACAAAGCTGCAACTACTCAAAGACACAATAAGAGACACTGGGGATGCACTTTATTTACCTAACAAACCTATTTCTTGGCACTTGTGAAATGCACCATCACAAGACATTTGAAACCGAATATATTAAGAAGTATTTGTATCAACTGGCAGATGTCAATCAGATAAAATCTTGCCTTTTCTACAGTGTAGGAAAATTAATCCTCAGAAAATAATTTGCAACAAAGCTGAACTATATACGGTAATGATAAACTTATGTACCATGACAGCACAAAACTGCTGACCATGTTAGCTTTAAACTCTGGCAAACTTAACCACAAAGAAGTTAAATAAACCTAAATACTATTTTAGGCATGAACAGACTGATTTCCTATAGGACTAATCAGGAGGTACATTTTTCCTCTTTTCATTCTTACCATCATATAGCTCAAGCCTGCAACCACTACATCTTTAAAAAGAAAATACAGTAAAATTACACTAAAAACAAATATAGTAGATAAGTGGCTAGAATTTATTAAGGCAGTAGGAAATAACACGAATGAGAAAGTCCTTTTACTTTAACACTAACATAATAGTTTTCAACTCGGATTTCTCTCATCCAGATGCCTTCAGCTGCCTGTTTGGAAGTCACAGTGTGCCATCTAGTGCTTCACAGACCTGCTCAGAGACACGACCAGGCAACACAACAGAAATAAAAACAGCACTGCTGTACCAGAGAAGTTTTGGAAAACCTAATCCAATAAATAGAGCAAATTACATAGATTGACACAAAGTAACCCAAACAAAGCACATAAAAACCACAGAATCTGTACTGAACTGGTTCTAGTCTATCCTTATTCTATAGAACTAATTGACTATTCTTGCTAGGAATTTTTAGTAAGAGTGACCATTTCTGCTGCAGCAAGTTTGGTTTGGGTTTTTAATCCCTTGTTGCGTAATGATGTGAGTGTAAAATCTTGCGTTAGTCCACAACAAACTAACTTCTAAATTACTTATTTTCATACAAGCCAGAAAGGCTTAAAAGGAAACAGTAAGTATCTCATCATGACATTTCAAGGTATTTTGTATAATGATACCAGAGCCTAACTTAAAATTCTCATCTCTGTAACTTGGACATCGGTCAAAAGAAACCAACAAACCCACGAGGGAGGCCCAAACAGGAGTCAGCAAGGAGGAAGTGCACAGCCACCGAGAACTGAAAGTTGTTGTGCCCAAGGCCACAGTGGGTATGAACAGCCTTTTCATTTGACAAGAGCTAGCTGTAACACCCCCCTCACACAAGCGACGTGATACTGATACCTAGTTTTTGACTGCTCCCTAAACCTGAATCCCTGCTTTTTCTACCCAACTACCCAAAGAAGTTACCTTCTGCAACGTGCTCTAGACACAATCATCCCTTAGGCCAAAGGAGTGACCAGAAACAGTTCAGCCTTAAATAGCAAATGTTTGTTATTTAGTCTGTACTGCTTCTTTCCATGGCTATAAACGCTAAAGGACCTTTTATGAGGATTCTTTTTTCAATGATGCTCATATATATAAATACATTGATGTAAACAAATCCACCAGTTTCATCCACTGCATTCCCAAAGAAAATTAATTCAGCTCTAACCTCAGCTCCTTCTAAGAACACCACACTCTTAAGTGTAACCAAACATTAAGGTCTTGCACTACAGCACAGGTTGGATGAAAGCAGATGTAACTGGGAATCAGTTGAAAAAGAATGAACGCAAAAAGCCCGATATACTAACACAACTAGAAATTATGCAAAACAGAAGAAATACTTAAATTTATTCTGCAGTAAAATTCCTTTTTGAAGGTTTCTCTCCGTAGTGTAATGAATAAAATTTATTAAGCTCCTAGAATCAAAACTTTCAGAGAAGGTACAAATGAACCAATTTATGAATGAATCCCAACATGAAAAATCAGTTTTTCTAGCGGTTGAAAAAATATTCTACCACATAGTGTTATAGCTACTGAATGTCTTACCATCATGTTATAGCCTTCCTCTGCATCAGCAGGCTCACTTATTACATTTTTGGACGACCCCATTGAGTTTTCATACCTGTGTCAAAATAAATGCAATTAATTATTTTACCTTAAACCACTTCCAAAATGACTTCCAGCTTGCTGGCAGCACCTAGGTCATGGACATCAGATGAACACAGTAAGGTTTTCAGAGGATAATTTTATTTGTAAAGTGTTTGCATTGCTCCTTACTAAAAACAGCCAAAAGTCCAAGAAGAAAACAAAAAGAGAGTGACACTACAGAAAAATGTAATTTTATATGTGGTTAGATAGTAAACAGTACAAAGAATATTAAAACTTTCAAACAAATCATTGCATGGACTGCTCTAGAACAGTAATGCAAGTAGAATAATCTTTCCTGTGACAGAACTGGGCAAGTAGGTTATCAGTTCAAAAAGGAAAATGAATCAGAGATGTATTAACAATCAGCATCAGTTATTAATGACGAAGCAAAATAAAACTGAAACTTCTGTTCTCATTTAACTGTAAGATGTGAAGGCTCCTGTACAAGCCAGCTCTGAGAAAGTGAATACTTTATGCAGCTATGAACAGAGAACAAGTGCCAAGAGTGAAGAAAGTATACAGGAGTAAATATTTATAGGTTTATCAAGAATTTCCAGAACAGTGTTAAAAATTCTGAAATAAAGTTAAAGCCTTGGCTTCAAGGTTGATAAATTCTAGACAGCTGCTGATTTGAGTGCAAACACTCTAATCCTACTCTTCAGAAGAAGCAGATGCTAAATGGATATTAAAGACACTTCTAAATTATCCAAAATTGGGTAAAAAACTAAGACTAACCCTTAATCAGATCCTAAGTGAGATTTTGTTGGCCTTTACCATTAATGACACTGCTTTAAGCAGGCTGTTCACCTGTTCTCAATTTACATAAATGGCTGAATTTTCTAAAAGGATATAGTCAACCTGGTGTCAACAAGCCCACAGGTGCCTGTGCGCCTTAAGACAACCTACTAAACCCATACAAACCAAAATGTTCTGCAGTCAGATGAAGGAAGTTGAGTTTTTGAAAACAAAGATTGTACTTCAGCATCATTTCGGGTCCACCACTGAGTTTTCAAACACAGGCATCTTAGAAAACACCTTTTGTACACCAAACTGACTTAACTGCAATCGAGTCATAATAAAAGCTAATTAAACTGACATATACATTTGAGGAAAAAAACATGAGGACCCACGTATTTTCCCAGTAGGGTAGGGCATTTGGAAATAATGCAGAAACAAGAACCTGTATTTAGAGAACTGCATAGAGAAGACAGACCCTGAATACACTGCGAGACCTACTGTGCTGTCAGCCGTGATTTTGTCTCTGACAGCAAAGGAAGACTACGGGTTTACGCTAGGAACGAAATTAGTGGGTTTTAAGATGCAAGTACTCATACACCATGTGGCATTTTATACGAATTCACAGTGAATTTCCTCAGCGCGGGTGCCTCTCCCCACACACACAACTCCCACTCTGGACGGGTGGGCCTGTACAGCCTGAAGGACCGTCGGGTTCTCAAGCACCAGGATCCCCCCTCAGGCTGAGTCCGAGTCTCCCCACAGGCAGCGCGGGAATGACGGGAGGGGCTGGCTCAGACGGACAGCCCGTTTCCCCCTCACAGCACGGCCCGACCCACACCCACCGCTCCCGGTCGCCTGTAGCAACCAGGCTGTCCCTCCCCCGTCTCGCCGGGCCGCGTGGCGGGGCCGCCCGCCGGGGCAGCGCCCGGAGCCGTGGGGCTGAGGGGGGGCGAGGCCGGCCCGCCGCCATCTTGCCC
>VYZQ01028584.1:1533-47705 GCA_013400655.1 Mystacornis crossleyi
AAAAAAAAAAAAATCCCAACACCCCAATATCCTGAAAAAATTCAGAAACTATTTTTCAAGACTACAGAAAGAGCCTGGGCTGTGTTTTCACCTAAATTTGTGCAGCTCTGACTTTCTCCTTTTACTACAAAGCAAAAGATATCCTGATTTCCTCTGGGAAGCCAGAGATACCAGAGTAATTTGGTGTGAAGTTTTGCTCTAGAAAAATAAAGGAATCATATTTGAGACACATAAATGCTATCTAACACACAGGAAAAAATTCTGCACTAGATTCTGTGGAAAACATCTGCTCTGGCAGCGTTTGAAAATCAATCAATTTTGATTTCTGTCACTGATAAACCATCCTGGGAATATGAACCAACCCTCAAAATAAGCAGTGTAGTCCAGTATGTTTTAAATCACCCCGTAATCACTGTGTGCATCCTGTGTATCTGTTCCAACTACTGTCCAAAAAATATGACCCTCCCTCCCAAAAATCCTCCCACTGAAATTGTGTAGCAATTTGCCTCCCCTCAGAGGACTGGAAGCAGCAGAGACCATCCCTAACGTGGCAGTGAGCCCACACAAGCAGCACCTTTCACTGAGAATTTATTTGTGAAGCCACTCTTTCATTTGTTCGTTGTGAAATAATGAGTTGCAGGAAAGGAATGCTCAAGTTTTACACAAACTCTCTAGGGAAGAGATTTTTAAAATTGGGGGGTTTTTTCTGCATAAACTTTTTGTGAAGTACTAGAATGTGCTGCTCAACTTGTTCTGAGCAGGGTGTCAGATGAAATGACCTTCAGAGATCCCTTTCAACCTAAGTTATAATTATACTACAGGTGATTTATTTCCACCTTTTAGGGCAGCACCATGGAATGAGGCTCCTTCTGCCCTGTTTATACAAAGCTTTGATCAACTACAGTAGTATATGTGCATCCTGTGCTGTTTAAATTTGACTATTGCAATTGATCCTCTGGCTAGGACAGAAGAAATAGGAAAAATAACAGTATTTGATATTGGATATAGGATGTCAGTTATCCACAAATATCAAACTGCCTTGCACAGGACAAATAAGTTTCAGTTTAATGCTTGCATCTCTGTAAAAGAGTAATTTCTGCTCCTGTGATACCAGAGCATAGAACATAGAATATGAAGATGTTTTTGGCTCATTCCTCTTTTCACTTTGAATCTTTTAAAAGAACAACCCAAACCCTGCATACACACACAGAGCAGGGCATGGGAGGTTGAGTGTGGAGGGATGTGATGGGACTCTGGGAAAAGGCGGATTTTCATATATGACCACTCTACCACTACAGTAACAGCACTGCTCAGGAACAGACACATAACCCAGGCTGCTTGGTTAAGACATAATTTCCAGATTTTTCTTGTATTTACCACTCATGAAAGGCAGCAGAGATTGCATTCAATGCAATAGATTAGCAAACGATTCCAGTTACAGCTTTTACAATTACAGGAACTCCACCCCACCTCCATAGTACAGAATAGGGGAAAAAATTAATTCCCAAAGGAACTAAGTTTGAAGCCTCATATTATTGAATTCACTTCTTTTATTCCTTTCAAGTAAGTATGAAAGCTTAGTGAGCTTATCTGATTTTCATATCTAATCATTAGAGAGAGAGGAGGTGAACAAGGCTTTCAGATGTTAGCAGGAGGGATGAGAGGGAAAAAAGGAACACCTGTCTTTAATCTCTGCATACATCTGTTATTAATATCAAGGGCACTAGGAGTTAAAAGGTAGTTCATAACCATAAGTACAGGACAAAAATAACCATTTGAAAGTTCAGATATACTTAGATGGTCATTTAGAATAGCACTGAATATCCAGGAGAAATGTGCACCAGTTAAAGACCTTTTAAAGACTGGTACAAACCAGTCTCTGGATTTTAAACATTAGGACCGTTCCTCAGAAATGCCAGCAACTGACACAGGTCTATGAGGTGAAATCATATCCAGAGCTTCCTGCATTTCTATATTATTATTGTCAGTTTTTACCAGTTCTGTACCTTTTTCATCATCCCTATTCATGATTGAATGTGGATATGGGTGATACTGTAGGAATCACATTACATCCCTCTGATAAAAAAAGATGCTGTGAGGGCACTAAAAGGGCAAAAATCTCCTCAGGCTGACTAGAATTTGGTGCGAACCTCTGTGGATGTTCAACATGGCACCAGGTAAAACAGCTCTCCTGGCAAGAAATATCCAAATCTTCCAAATTATTTAGATGATGGAGTTTTAGATACTTTCAAAATCTGGAGTCATATCAGTGAATCATGGAATGGTTTGGTTGGAAGGAACCTTAAAACTCATCTATCCCACCTCCTGCCATGGGCAGGGACACCTGCCACTATCCCAGGCTGCTCCAAGCCCCAGTGTCCAGCCTGGCCTTGGGCACTGCCAGGGATCCAGGGGCAGCCACAGCTGCTCTGGGCACCCTGTGCCAGGGCCTCACAGGGAACATTTTTTAAGAAACAAAGATTTCATGCTTGGTTTTTACAGGAACAAACAAGCAGTCCATGCTTAAGGCCAAATTAAATATTTATTAATGAATTATAACAAAGTAATTAGTGTCAAATTAGAATATACTGGAGATTTGATTAATCTTTAATTTTCTTTACTCACCTGGGAGTCTGTTGTTTCTGTATTTTCTGCCAAGTTAAAAATACAAGAGGAGAAAAAGTTGTGCATTTCATTGAATGATACATAATTTTTTGAAGGTTTCCATCAAGTAAAGAAGACAGCAGAGCTAACATATATCTACATATAAATTAAAAATTTACATTTTTACATATAAATTTAAAAATCTGCATTTTACTAGTAATTCTGAGAGTTGCTTCCTAATTTAAAGTCTCAGCTCTTTTATACCATAATGTATATTATTAGCTCTTCTAGTGAATATGACAGCAGGGTCACAGCCAGGCATCATATCACCTACCTTCTAGACTGCTAAAACTAAACTTAGACACTGGTTCAATTGGAACAGGAGCTTAAGTAGCCAATTTTAGACCAAGTTGCAGAATTGACATGAGGTTAAATAAAAACCTAAACCCCAAAAGTCATTCCTGTCAACAGCCTATGGGCGAAGGTATCACGAACTTAAAGGGTAAGAGTAAGATAATCTGAATTCAGAAAATGTGAAATCCTTGCACAGCCCTTGTAAATGTGAGCCATAAATTGTACAATTCTGCAAGGACTACTATGCAAATGTGAATCTGCTTTAGCAACTATCTCTAATAAAAAGGTCTAATTCTCTGGGAGTGCCCTAGACTTGGACTGAACTCTTGATTATGGAAAACTAGGAATTGAGATTTGGCTGATAAGGTCAGATTTTAAACCCTGCTCGCTCTGCTTTGTTTGCATTTAAAGAAAGTTAGTGAAAGTGAAAACAATTCATGAGTGTTTATGAGCTACAAACCCCCAATAACAAGAAAAGACACAAAACAGGCTGATCACTGTCACCTTCCACTTTTTTCAGGCAAAGTGATGGGTTATTTTTGCCCTCCTGTTGTCCAGAAAGGGGTTATAGATTCTAAACATAGAAGGGGTTAGAGATTCTAACATCTGTATAGTCCATGGACGTCCTTGTCCTGCTCTAGAGGCAGAGTATAAAAAAAAAAATACAAGATTTAAGTAGAGCCTACATTCCCATGTCATTTTTAATATGCTTTTGGCAATTCTCATTAAAGATAAGACCTGTGCCTCTTAAGATTTCATCTTCTTCTTCTATACCTTTAATGTTGCTGGATTTACCAAAATATTTGCAATAGATAATTTGTCAAGGCTGACATTGTAATTTAATAAATACTTTCACCCAATATGTGTGCATAGAGGAAGGAATTTTAGGATATATTTCTGAGAATTCTTGTGGGCACTCATCTTTAGATGATTAGTGAACAAGTCAAGAACAAGAGCAAAAGAATGAACGCTTAGTTTTAGTCAGCAGTGTAACCAAGCACGTGTAACTGTCCATATCATGTATTTGCTTCCTCAAAAAGAGGTGTAAATACAAACATCAATTTGTGTTTATATAAGTTACTGAAATAAGTGTTCAGATAAAATATTAACTTTGTCTGTAACTTCTGTTTCCACAACAATGAGGTGCCTGCTTTATCTCTATGTAAATTCATAATAAATTCACTACAGCAATATTGACCTTCATCTTCACCTCCCTTGTATGAAGAAAAGCCAATATATGGAACATCAGCAGTGGGTTTTAAAGAGATATAGACTTTATCTGACTTTACCATATCAACAGAGACTGAAGGAGATTAAGGCTTTGTTGGACATTTACAAGTGAAATACACTGTACACATCCAGAAAAGAAACAAAAATGCCTCCAGAGCCAAACTGTATTGCAGGAAAGCACTCAGGCACAGGACTGCAGTCTTGTGCAATGAAATACTTAAACCTGGAGGAGATTCCTTGGCTAGAGCATCTGCCCAATGTACCTGGTCACTGGGGGCTTCCTGTATGCACAGTGGAGAAAGGCAACTTGCAGGGGTGATGTAACTCATTCACAGCACAAGGTGTTATTGACTATGGGAGCTGTTGTTTTCAAGCATTTTCTTTTTTTTTTTCTTCATCTCATTTTGCTAAATGGTGGAAGACCAGAGATTGATGAGGACTCAGATGCTGAAATCCTGTGTTTGGACAGGGGGACTGAGTTCCTTGTTAGGCGTGATGGGCATCCGAACCTCAGGAACAGCAATCTACCAACACTATTCATGTCCAAAGTCATGAATCATAAAAACATGGAATGGTTTGGGCTGGAAGGGGCCTTAAAGCTCATCCAATCCCACTCCTGCCATGGGCAGGGACACCTCCCACTGTCCCAGGCTGCTCCAAGCCCCAGTGTCCAGCCTGGCCTTGAGCACTGCCAGGGATCCAGGGGCAGCCACAGCTGCTCTGGGCACCCTGTGCCAGGGCCTGCCCACCCTCCCAGGGAACAATTCCTTCCTAAAACTTAATCCAAACCTACTCTCAGGGTAAATCCATTCCCTGTGTCCTGTCCCTCCAGCCCTTGTCAATAGTGTCCCTCCTCTTTCCTGTCAGCTCCTTCAGGCACCAGAAGAAAAGGACTACCAGCTTTATTCTTTCACTTAGTTACTAAATTTGATAAAGAATTTTGATTAGAGAGAATTTCTTAAAAAAAAAAATGTATTCCCCCCCACCTTTTTTTGTTCATGTGTGTTTGTGTGGATTTTTAAAAATTTTGTTTTGCTTTTGAGGCAATTGAAATGCTTCAAAATGTAGCAGCATACAAGAATCAGCTCTCAGAAATATATTTTTAAACGTAAGAGGTATTAAATACGCAGTCTAAATTCTTCGGAGAAACACCTATTTGCCTCAGTTTGCCCAACTGGGACATGTTTAACATCACTGAAAATTAGAACTTTTATTCAAGTGGTTAACTTCAAGCAAACATTCATGCAGACCTGTGAGAAATACAAATGTTCAAAATGTTTCAGCTTGGACCCTTCATGGACTATAGAACTTGGATAGAGGGAAAGAAGAGAAATGCTATTCACAGAATTTTGTGTAGCAGAAGTTTTACCTCATCAATGACCAGCTGAAAAAATTAAGGTCAGAGAGGTTTGAATGCAAATTCATGCTTTATATTTTATAATGGTATTATATTTCTGTGAACAAGAGGATGGCAAAGCAACCAGCTTCTGTCCCAGCTTTGCTCTGATCCCAATTAAATTTCCAAATAAGCATCAGATGCAAAGAGCACAGTTTCACAAAGGCCTGAACTTCCAGGAACTCATTCTGCTATTGCCATCTTGTGGATGACCCGCAGCGTGGTGCTGCTCCTTTGGCATCTCTCCCCTCCTGCCTTGGGGGAGGAATGTTTCCCGATATTCCCCATTGCCATGGCAATCCATTACCTGAAAGTTACAAAGTTCTTTATGCCAAAAGAATTGAATTTATTAAGTTCACTTAACCAATTAAAGAAAATTAAACTTGTTTTGGTAAATTGTGAATTACTTTTTCCAAGTAAGATGTTGAACAGTGGTAGTATATGAACTTTAAAAATTATCAGCTGTGCCATAAAAGTGGCTTTAATTACCTTTGTATAGCTCCCTTTTTGTTAGATGATTGCATTGTGTTGAAGAAGAATGAGCCATTGTTTAAGGCACAAGGCTTATGTGAATCACGAGATTGTTCAAAGTCACAAAGCCTGGAAGATAAAAGTTTTAAATATAAATGTATAACAGATCATGCAAAACTCAGAGACCCTGGTGCTCAATGGGAGGAGCTATATTATATATAAAAAAGCTTTCCGGCCATATTGTGGACTTGTTATTTTTGTTCTCACATTTAACACGTGAGAACTCCCCCTGAAAACAAGAGTTCCAAAGGCAAGGAAATATGTGACATAATGATGGAATTCCCAAGTTTAAAAAGATTTGTGTGCCTAAAGTGTCAAAGGCTTTGCTTTCAGAATTACTCTCACAAGCCTAGAACTAAACAAAAGAGTTAAACTAATGGCAAAGCAGGCATCAGAACAAAGCATTTCACTCCTACTGGGACAAGAACTACAATGGAAGTATCACAGTTACCTTCCAGTATCTTTAGAAAGTCTTTTCTAGCTACCAGCAGCCTCCAATGCTCCCTGCCTGCCTTATTCCAACTGCAGGGCAAGTTACTTCCAACCTAGAAGCCCAAATGCCTGGTGATGAATCCAGTCTTCTTGGCCACTTTGTTATGTTTGACACATGGAATTTTACCCCCCTGCTGTGACCCTTGGACAGTTTTTTATCTTGAACCTCCGTATTTCTTGAATTCGTTTCTCCTCCTTAAAATCTATTTTCAGTATCACTTCAGTGTAAGAAAAGCTTAAGGACTTTTGAAGACAGTTTGTAGCTGGGTTCAGTTTAACTTTTCTGCTTGTTTAGAAAGCAAGTCCCAGATTTCACAACTGGAAAAAAAATCATATTCCATTGAAAAGCATTCCTTCAGTAAGTTTTCCCTAGGTTTTGAGTCTCTTATACACAATACAATTGCTATGATTATAACTATGAAAGAAGCCTCTGAGTTTTGCAGCACAGCAGAATTCTGAATCATAGAAGCACATGTGCTTTGTCAAGGTGGACCCCACTGGTACAAAATAAAAGGGGATATTAAAATACAGCAGCTTTTACAAATGGTAAAGCCACGACCTGGGCAGAAATACGCCAATAAAAAGATTCAAAGGACAAAAAGTCTGACATTAGGAAAAAACTCAAGGAGTAAAGTAGAAAAGATGTAAAGACAAGACATAAAATAGACAAGACATAAAATAGAAAAGACATAAAATAGAAAAGACATAAAATACAAAAGACAACCCCTTGTCAGGCATCTTATTATATATTTTGTCAGCCACTTTCTGATTATAGGAAAAGACTCTGCCATTAAAAATAAATTACAAAAGTAGTTTTTTCTATATGGTTTTCCCTACACAGTAATTTCTAAATTTCCCACTGTGAGTACATGATTAGTCAGTGCCTATTTACACAAATACTGTGAGCTTGCAGAAGACTATTGGGGGAAAGGAGGGCTAAGAGAAAATCCTTTTAAATCAACAAACATTGTGGAGTATCTCAATATTGCTGTTGGAATTAGAGTACTCTGAATTTTGCTGAGCGGAAGGAGCCTCCCAAAATTGCTTCTGCACTTGGACAGAGGGAGATGTAAAGAAGGTGGGCAAACCATGTGGTGCCTGACTGCATCACTTCTATAAAAATGGTTATATAAAGGTCCATGTTACTTGGTATACTCTGCACCTCTGTCTCAGTCTGGTTTTACACCTTGCACCCACAGATTTGAAATATTCCTGATGGAGAGGGCACCTGGAGAGGAACAACAGATATGAAAATGGACACTGAGAGTTCAAAGCTTGTCATAATGAAGCTCCTGGAGCTCAAGGTTTAGGAACAGACATGTGAACCACACTGGAACCTGCCAGCTTCAGTGGCCAATTCACATGGCCATCTCCAGGATCACCACGTTTTGTCACCTGACTCTGTATGACATCACACTTAGGGCCTGTGGCTCTTGCCAGCCCACTGACATCATAATTAACATTCACAAAGCTTCACTTGCCCTTCAGACCTGCTGCTACATCTCCCTGACTCAGTGCAACACGCTTAGACACAAGTTAGTGAATGTAAGACAGTTCTGGGATAGAAGATTTTTTTTTAAAAACTGATACCATTGGTTAAAACAAATATTTAAATTTTGTCTGAAGATACTAATTTGGTATTCTTCACATAAAGATATTTAGAGACTTCTGAGGTAGCACAGGCAAGCTGTCTGGTGCTTAAAACTGACATGAATGTTCAAGTTCACAATATTTTGCATGATGTATTTTATTCATGTCAAAAATTAACTTCTGACGAGAAATTATTAGAGGGGGTGGTGGGAGAAACTTTAAAAGTTGTTTTTCATCTCCCTCTGCTAAAACTTATTACAGCTCATTAGGATTATGATTTACTAGAAGAAAGGAACAAAGATTCATCCCTGGCAGTGTCCAAGGCCGGGTTGGACATTGGGGCTTGGAGCAACCTGGGATAGTGGAAGGTGTCCCTGCCCATGGCAGAGGTGGCACTGCATGGGCTTTAAGGTCCCTTTCAGCCCAAACCGTTCTGGAATTCTGGGATCTCTCTTTGCAATAGATCTTGATATATGGCAAGCAACATTTTGGTGCCTTTTTGTTACCTAATTTTTAATTGCACTCTGGTTGAGCTGAGCTCTGTGCTGTTTGTTTCCCTCCCTTTGGGGTGATGGCTTTTCTGCCTGGGGCCCCTTTGTCCAGTTAAACCTGTGCAGGAAAATGGGCAGAGGCCCCTCACAGAGGACGAACCTCCTGGACTTACTACAAGTGGTTAATGACCAGAAAGGGCAACAGAAAAAAAAGCTTGTGCAAACATATGTACAATTTATATTGTCCAGCCCAGCATTCTGTAATTAAGATGTAACAAATATAAATGCATATTTATTATCTTTAATGTATTTCTCAGGCTGTATGATTTATTGCCCAGATGTTAATTACTTGATTGAATCTTATTTTCCACTCCCTGTCTCTGTGTCCCCAGTATCTCTAGCACAGTATTTTTGTATTTCTTTAGGGATGTAGATCCTATCAAGTGAAAGCCACGTGCATTGAACAGGAGCACCGATGACTTCAGCTGCAGGACTCGCAGCATGAATGAACTACACCCTGAGTTTTAGAACCCTGAGCGAGATGTCTAAAGTAATTTTAAATAGCTCCCACTGACATTGCTTAAAAGATCTGAGGAGGTGTTTATTTTCTGAGGGCATTGTGAAGTTCTCATATTTTAAGAATTCAGAATACAAACGGTTTTCATATAAACACTGAATTTCATTAGAGATTATTAGAACAATTGAAAGGCCTTGCAATAGAGAAGTAATTGATCTGTTCTATTCAAATGAAAAACACTTGTGTACAGTTTAATAAAAAGCATCTCTCATAAAGATTATGTCCTACACATTGTGGGAATTCTGTCACCACGGACAACCTAGATTAATTGTAATAAACAGAAATTGTCACTAAAGCTCTCAGCTTATACCATCTAATATTGTGTGAATAAATTTCATTTTCTAATATTATGAAAGAGTAAGAGTATAATAAATCATCTACCTAAGTCCTTTGAGAATTTTTGCATAATTTTCCAAAACAAATTGATTTTAGCAGTAAAGCTACTAATTTACATGGGGAGGAATGGTTTTCATAGTGTGATGAATTTAATTTCTATTTCCCTGTTTGCATGAGTTCACTCCAGCAATTCATCACTGCTAGAATTAAAATACAACCATGTTTTAGTTGAGCAGGCACATAACCTACACCTGGATGACAATGAAGTACCTCTCAAAGGTAGAATGTGAAATGTAGTCAAAATCATTGGAAAGGCCACGCTATCTGTCAAAAATATAAACAATAAGATGCTGCACAGAAATATAAAATATTTGGAGAATTTTATCCATAGATTGGTTGTCAACTTACTGTTTTTGAGGTATAATCTTTCTGATAATTAAAAGGTTTTGTTCTACGATGGGATATGTTCTTATAAAGAATAAGAGTTTAAAAGAGAGTTTGCAAAATAAGTAGGTTTAAATTAGGACAGAATGAACTCTCTCTTCAGATTTTTCAAATGAGTCACCCATCCAAACACTTACAATATGTACAATATTGGAATAAATTATATTTTGCTGTCAGTTCAAGCTGGTTCAACTTGGGACCAAAAAGTAAAATAATACCACTGGCAACCCAAGTGTGAAAGGAATGAATTTGAAGCTTTAAGCCACAGTCCAGTATAAAATAATCCAGTGGCTGCTGGAAACCCAGAATGACTGAGTTTATAGGTCGGGAAAGCAGTACAAGGATGTGTTTTCCGTGGCTGCTCTCTTTGGTAAGTGCTGCTCTCAGGCAGGGGGCTCCTTCCCTGAGGCCCCGTTAGTCGGACTCAGCGTTGTGCAAAGATTCCACCCTTCCAACAGGGCAGGCCAGGAGCAAAACTATCCAGAATCGTTCCTTGCTCGGCCAAGGAAGCCTTAAAATACTCACATGCCTTTTTTTAGATAGCAAACCCAATTGGAAGCTGCAGGAATCCAGGACAGAAAGCAGATAAAAATGGACCCCTTTTTTCCCCGTTCTGGCAGCATCAGATCCACGTTCTCTAACAAACACAGCCCTAGGAAGCTAAACAATAAAGGAAGTTGCCTTTTTTGCCTGTTGAGCTGAAGACAGTTGGTAATATTTTAAGGCACAGGAGAGCTTCGATTGTGCCTGTGGATATTCCAGGAATAACATAATACAAAAAAAAAAGATCCAGATTCTCACAGGAATGGACACAGGGATCAGACTGGCTGCTTTTCAGCTTTTCACCTCCCTCTGTCCTTAGGATAAGAAGCAGAACAGTTCATTGTCATGATCCAGAGATGTTTTATCAGGCCACTGACCCCTCCATTTATAAATTGATGCCCATATTAAATTACAATGATGCAAAACTTGTTCGCTAGGTAATGACATGGGGTGTTTGAAAGGAGAGCTGTCACTTACTCTGTTTAGCACACACAATATGGAAATTAATTTCACAGAAAGTAACTTGATCTTCCGAGGGAAAAGGACACTGCAGATATTTATAGACTCTTTGATTAGTTCCTTTCAGAAGCATCAAATAGGATGACGCTGGAGCAGTCTGTATTTACTTAATACTGAACCTATAAAGAATCCATCATTTACATATTCTCCTCAAAAGCACCAGCTGCACATTCTTAAATAAAGTCATAAATGCTACTGACAAGAATTCATTCTTTTAATGCA
This sequence comes from Mystacornis crossleyi, assembly GCA_013400655.1. Lineage (NCBI taxonomy): Eukaryota > Metazoa > Chordata > Aves > Passeriformes > Timaliidae > Mystacornis > Mystacornis crossleyi. Next base: position 12,863 of record VYZQ01028584.1, read on the forward strand.
AAAAGAGACACTCTGTGGTACAGACTGTGCCTGTTCTTCACTTTCCAGACTTTATATGCTCAAAACTCTATAAATGTTCTCAATTGGAATAAGAAGAAGGGAAGTTGAGGCTTCACTTGAAAATGAATTTGTTTGCTTGTGGAGTCTATGTACTTTCAACAATATTTGATTTACATATGTTATGGATAATTATTCCAAATATAAGAGTAAATATGTAAAAGAAAACATTGAAGACAGCAGAGTGGTTTTTACCTCCAGCCATCAGTTCCACTTCACCCTTGCAAGATTCATATCTGTGCACTGCAAGCATTGCTTGGAATCTACTGTTTAACTGGAGATTTCCCTTTGGATAAGTTTTAGTGGTGCCGACACCGAGCTGGAGTGGCTCTCTCATTTTTTTTGAACCAGTGTGTCCCTTTTTCCTGGCCATGTAACTGAATGGGAAATCCTTTCTGGGGTCAGCATTTTGGTCTTTGCTGATGGCAACAGAATCCTGGAACTCCTGGATGCTTTCATAGCACACCAAAAATGATTCTTAATTGGATACATTGTTAAGTTTCCTGTGAACATTTGTCATATTTCCCAGAAAACTCATTTCAACTCATTCCCTTCTTTATATTTTGATTTCTTTTGTTCACCTGATAACCTGTTAGAGATTTTACTGTGGCACTGTCAGAATTTTTTTTTTTTCTTTTCATTCTGACTCTTAAGATCACATCTTGCTTCTTCTATGGAAGCTTCCAACTTATGAATGTTTCTGCTACACTTTCATGACTATTTCAAATATCCCAAGCCCTTCTACACAAGGAGACCTGAATGTCCTGAACACAGTGTAATGCCTTCATTGTACATTAGAACATTTACTCTATTTTCTCAAAAAACAAAAAACAAAACAAACAAAAAACCCCACAAAAACAAACAAAAAAATAATTAAAAAAAAAAAAAAGTAAACACACACCCAACAGGCAGAGGGAAGAGACAGCAACAAGGATGGAGAAATCATTTTGTTAAGGAAGCTCAACACAACCTCAAGGGCCTTCTGGAATGAATCCTTTTAAAATCAGCCTTTTACAACCTTGATTATGCAGGCTTCATCTTGCCTTTAATAATTTCCTCCCATGGAGTGATTTGGAATTACATTTCTGTGGCATGGAGCTGTATAACAAGCAAGACACTCAAAAGTAGAAGTTTTTTATCAAGAAACTGAGCTTTCCTTTGATTAGAAAAGCAATTCTGTAGCCATTAGTCAAACACATCAAATCTTGGGAAGTAGATACAAAAGTCAGCAAAACAGGGGCAAATGGCCACAAAACTCTCGATTTTATGGACAGTGTCTTGTTTTGACAGCTCCATGAACTTATAACAAAGTCAGAGCAATACAATAGTGGAGGATGTGGTTTGTACTTTTCTTAAATTTATTTTCAGTTCACTGCAGAGAAAGGTTGGACCTGTGAGAATGTAAAATTTCCTGTCTGCACAGTAGTTCCCACCCCATCATGGTATATTAAGCACACATTGCCAATAAAGACTGCTTGAGTCATACACAAAAACAGTGGAAAATGCTCAAGACTAAAGTAAAATTTTCTAAATCATGAACTGTTAACTTTAACACTCATGTTCTTTGCTACAACTTGAATGCCTGCTAAATGGATGCATTATTGCCACAGCTTTCATCACCCGATCCTGCAGTAATCCTTCTGTTTAATGATCCTGATTTAAAAATCGTTACAGTTAACAACTCCTGGTATTTTACTTTCAGCATTTTGGCATTCAGAACTGCTTAAATGAAACAGTTCAATCTTCTAAGTGACAATAATAGTTCTCATTATACCAACCTGCAGGACTTCCATTCTGCTACATTTTGATATATTACAGCCCTGCTCTGCTATGATCATTAACATTGTATTAAAAATACACTTAATCTTTGTCAGAAAGCTCATCAAATATTGAATTTTTTGTTTGGAAATTTAACTTTCTTCCTGGGAATCACTCTTCCTCTTCCCACATTGGACATAGGCTAGAGTTTAGCTTAAATCTAAGGGTCTGACTGGATCATGGCGCTATTGCAAGTGAGTACAACAATGCATTAAAGCTGCCAGTTGTTAGATTAATACATGGATACTACTCAGTAATCTCTGTATTGTTATATAAAAAATAATTAAAATAGGTAGGACTTGGGTAAAGTGGTGTTCTTGAAGCCTGTCAAAGGAGCTACACATTCCTGCTTTCATGATTTTATAGAGAAAATAGGAGGAGAGGAAAAAGTCAAAATATTTTGCTACTCAGTCATCAGAAAAGGAGGAGACAGCATTCTGTTTTCTGTGTAATTGCAGCATCTATTTGTCCATCCATCAGTTCAGTTGAATTTGACAAATGAGCAATTGTCTCACAGAAAATAAATTACCAGGAATGCTGTGAAAACTTGGAGCTCCACAGCTCCAAACAGACACAGTTCCATTTATTCTTTCCTACTTCTTGCTGATTAATAGATGTGAAACAAATGACTGAGAGTACTAAGAAACAGGAGTTGTGTGTGCTGGAGAGAAAAAGAAAGAGCATCATGTAGAAGATGAAAATTAAGGGGGGGGGGGATGGAAGAAGAAGAGTGAAAGAATCAGCAGCTTTGACATTTTCTTTTAATTGGGGACAATTTGAATCAAACCATGGTAAGGCAGTTTTCCAAGCACAGGAATAGGACAAGTGATAACAGATGTACAGAATGTTTTAATACATAAAGTTCCTCTTTGTAGAAAAAACAGAAAGGGTGGTCAGGCCTTGGCAGGGGCTTGCCAGGGAGGTTTGGGGTCCCCATCCCTGGAGGTGTCCAAGGAAGGCCTGGAAGTGGCACTCAGAGCTCTGGGCTGGGGACAGGATGGGGATGGGGCACAGTCTGGAGTGGATGGCCTTGGAAGGCTTTTCCAACTTTAATGATTCTGGGATTCTGTGACAGTGGACTTCAGCGGCCACGTAAAACTGAAAAGGCCTTGGGAATTCCATGCCCAGCTGCTGTAGATGTAGAAGGGGCTGTCTAGGTGTGTGTTTCATGTTTCTGTCACACATCCAACCCGTGATGTTCTGCACTGAGGCTGCCCCAGACCCCTGTGGTCTATCCCAATTCTCACGGATCTCATTTATGTGCTTAAAAGGATCTTGGCAAAGGATCATCAGCTTTTGTGTTGGCAATTAAGCTCCAGAGGCCACAAAGAGAGGAATATCCTAAAATCCTTCGAGCTTCACGTTTCTGGAGAGCTCTGTACCTGCTCTTTGTAACTCAGTGTAGCCAACACTACAAGCTAGTAGAAGCTGTCTGTGCAGTCTTACTACACATTAGGATTTTTTGTGCTAATATATGAGAATCAGAGACAAGTTACTTTTGCCGATACCTTGTTCCTGGAGATATTCCAAGGAATATAGCTCACGCTTAGCAAGGCTACACAAAGTGCCAACTGTTTCATAAGCACCTGCTATAAGCAATTTCAGCCTCATCCAAAAAATGTAACTTAAACTGGTAAAAAAAAAAATCACAGTTGTCAATTCTAATTATTTGTCTCAAAGTGAATCTTGGCTTCATATAAATTTTCTTTTCATCAATGAATCAGTCCAGTTAAATCTCCTAATTATCATTTACTTCAAAAAATGAAATGTTATTTAGGTAACAGTTCTTTCCATTCTAAGGTAACAGTGTATGTAGACTTTAACATAATTTCAGCATATGATCCAATATGTATGTAAGTATTTCATTAGAGTTTGGTTTAGGGCATACCATACAGTTTTATGCTAAGGAAATTGAAATAGGAAATTGAAATAAAGAAATTGAATAAAGAAATTAACTTATTACAGTGACTGTGTCATTGAGAGTTTGACAGCAAGGCTGAAATTCCTGTTGAAAGCCTGCGGGAATTTCAAATGGCATTCCCTGGATTCTACTTAGATTATTCATACTACATGTCCTACACCTATAACCCACCCAGGTAACATCAGCTGACTCAGTGGCTGAAATCCGGCTGCTAATGAATAAATAACCAAATCAAATTACTCTTCATTTATCTTTAAAGCAAAGCCAGGATTTGAATGTCACAGGATTTTGACCTGACCCCATAAACTGAAGCAGTGGTAAAGAATATTTTCATGTGAGCAAGGAGAACTAGGTACTTCTAGAACAGCACAATGAAGGTAGCCACAACTGATCGGCGACAAATAATATTTAAAAGGACAGGCAGAGGAATTAAAGACTGAGATGTTGATTTGGGTTGATTTTGTTCAATCTGTCACACAAAGATGCACCACAAAACAAGACTTACAGATTAAATTTGTATCTCATCTTCCTACTTAGATGAAGTGAATAATCAGATTTATGTGTTCCTTGCTCTCTGGCCCTGTAGTGGATGTCCTTCAGTACTCTGGAAAAAGTTCTGAGGCAGCACTGGTCAGAATGACCTGGGGAAACTCAGAACACAAGTTCACAGATTAGTGAGATTAATTTTAAAATTTTAATTCACATTAAAAAATTTCTTTTCAAGCCAAACTAGAGCAACAGCACTGTGTACTCCAATGACTAACCTTGTCTTCTCCTCCTAAATACAGAATATTATTTTGATTCACTGCATAAAGAACCTATTCCCAATTCTGAAGACCTAATTGTTCAGCAAAGAGTTCATTAGCTGTGAAGCTGTTTTTTCTTCTCTCCTGTAGCTACAAAGGGCTCTCCCTACAGAGATGGCAGCTTAACTGTTTTTCACCTTTGTCTGCCCCCAAAACCCTTACCTGGCCAGCAGAACATGGGAATGTTTGTGCAGTCAGCAGATCAATAACTAAGTGACTCTTTAGGAACACAGAGTGGAGGAGGCTAAAATATCAACAGAGCACCACCTAACCACAGATTTTCTCAGATTTCAGCACTTGTTGCACTTCTTGATGCATAACTCACCTGGAAATATTGTACCCTAGGAACAGGATTGTCCCACAAAGGTTTATTAGCGAAGGGTTTTTGAAATAAATGCTGCTGAGTGTTACCTTTGAATGAATCAAGGAAACAAACAAACAAACAATCCACAAGTCCCAAGTTTTGCATTATTTACAATATTGCATATCAGAGAATGAATTACCCAAGGCAAAATTAAGAGATTGTGCATAGAAGTTCATTCAGTAGGAGAAAAATGCAATGTTACAGATAAGAGTACAATGGGAAATCCAGATGTGTAATTCACCTGGAAAGACTGATAGGAATGCCTTCAGAAAGCTGACCTGATGAAGAATTCACATGAGAAAACAATGGTTTAGTTGATAAAACTGGAGATAAAATTCTCTACCTGTGTCTGGCAAAAGATCTTGAAATCAGGTTGCTGCTTCTTCCTCTTTTCTGCTGGGTTTTGAGAACCTGCCTGCTGGGTTTTGAGAACCTGCCTGAGAAGGTAAGCCCTGACTAGACTTTTTATCAGGTTTTTCATCCTCCAGATCTAAAAGGAAGAAGAACACTGCTTCTTCCATAAAAATCTCATAAAGCCTTATGTTTGTGCAGGCATTATTTCCTCCAGTATCTGTGCTAAGGTAAGAGGTGAAGAGGTGGGTTGGCTTTATTTTTTATGACTTTATTCTAGTTACTACCATCTGGAAACATCTAAACCACCAGCGACAGAATCAGCAGAGTACACAAAAAGCAGCAAAGTGGTAAATAACTGCAACAGGGTTTTTTTGCAGGTTAAGCCTGATGTCTGATAAAACAGCCCAATTCATACAATCTGTATTTTAATGGAGCTGAGCATCCATGGGCAGGAAATACAACACATACAAACAGAAAGGGAACACCCTGGGAAAGACAGACCCTGCCTGGTCTTAATGTCACACTGATTGAGCAATTCACAGTTCAAACCTAAGGGAGAAAAATATTTTTACTCCTCCGCCAAGGAGTATTTCTTGGGTTGAAATACTGAATCACGTGGATTGAGTGTTCCCATGTTTAAAATCATGCTTAGAGAGTGGAGCAGGCTCAGAGAGAGACATAATGTTATATAAGCATTGCAGAAAAATCCTTGTAGTGAAAGACTGAAAGAGTTCAATCTATTCAGCTTTGCAAAAGGAAGACTGAAAGCAATTAAAAATTGTTGTTTTATAGGCACATTTATGAGGAGAAAACATCAGTTACAAAAGAGCTCTGCAACTAAGCAAAGAACAGCACAACATGAAAAGTGAAGGCTGGCAAATAAAAGCTGTTAAAAACAATTGGCTTTAACAGTGACTGTGATAGAATAACAAGACCAAACTATTGAGGGAAAGAGAGAATTTTCCATCTCTTCAAGAGTACAGATTGCATGCCAAGAGAAATTCAGCCACACAGAAATTCAGATGATCAAGGCAGAGTCATTAGGGTAAGCATATGATAAACTTAAAAAGGTAATTTCAGGCAAGAGAGGTCTGCTAAACTATAAAATATACATCTGAACAGTCTGCCCAGGTCTGAATGTGAGAAGCTGCTTTAACGAATCCATGGACACAAAAGATAAATCAGTTACCAGATAATTAAGACTTGCAAGTAGCCAAAGGGCAGAAATAATTTTGATATCCAGAACCAAACCAGGACGTTTCATAGAATCACAGAATAGTTTGGGTTGGAAGGGGCTTCAAAGATTGCAACCCTCCTGGCATTTTTTCCATTAAACTAACTGGAAAATGTCCACTAATTTTGCATGAACATGTTATTATTTTCTCTTTTGAGAAATACATCTTTTCTTTCTTTTCTTTTTTTTTTTTTAATAATTAGTATGAACTTCTAAACACCTGGTTACGGTGTTCACATTTATTTACATACCTCATCTCTTCACAAGGCAGATGCCAGTTTGGGACTTCAATCAAAAAGTTAGAATTCACTTCATATTTCCTCTCTACATGCTTGTTTGGTTGTTGTGAAAGTTTTCAGGACCAAAAAAAATGAATAAGGAAAAAATATCTATTAAAGTGAACCAAGGCTGCATATTTGACATAAATCAGGAGTTTTTAGCACATCGTAAGTACTTTGGGATATCATTATTTATCAGTGACACAAGAAACAAGATTCTGTTGGGTCCTACACTGATTTTCTATCCAACTATGCTGCTGATTAAAGCATAAAGGGACAGGAGGAGAGGGAACAGCCTCAGGCTGGGCCAGGGCAGGCTCAGGTTGGACATCAGCAGGAATTTCCCCATGGAAAGGGTGCTCAGGCCTTGGCAGGGGCTGCCCAGGGAGGTTTGGAGTGCCCGTCCCTGGAGGTGTCCCAGGAAGGCCTGGAGGTGGCACTCAGAGCTCTGGGCTGGGGACAAGGTGGGGATGGGGCACAGCGGGGACTCCATGGGCTGGGAGGGCTTTTCCAACCTAAACAGTTGTGGGATTCTGTGATATACAACTTGCACAAAAAGGTTTCCCACCTCTGACTGGTTTCATAACAAGAAAGGAAATTTCTCAGAGTACCTTGACCTTCATAGTCATAAAAAGTGATCCTTGGGCTAAAATTTTGCTCTGCCTTTAGCAAACAGAAGAAAGCTTATGGTGTATCTGCTTTCCCTAAAAATAGGGTAGGAAAAAATTAACATCTGAAAACAGTTGAATATGCACATTGGTCCTTCACTGAGGAGCAAATAACAGACTGCTCAGCTTTAAACACATGGCCCTGAGTTCTGACTTTGGGGAAGGAAAGCCTTAAATCAGATTCACATTGATGGCAGTATCTGAGTGTAGAAATGAATACAAAACCAATGTCATACATTGAATTCACACTTCCTGGAGTGTCTCTTATGCATTTGTTGACCAAAGAAGAGAATAATTGTTTCACTTGTGGAAATTTCACTGGTGCCTGAATTTCAGAAAGGCAAATATTTAAGCAAGAAAAAAAAATCGCTGGCAATAAAAATTGAATACTTCTAAAGCCACTGGTAAAAGCCTCATCAATATTCAGGTGAAAATAGAATACCTTCTTGAAAAGCAAACAAACCCCTCATACATCTGTATCAGTCACAGTTAGTCAAGGAAAAGCAGTACCTACTTCAGAAACTGTCCTAATCTTAAATGAAAATGTTTCAAAAAAATAAATAAAATTAGAAAATGGAGCAAGAAATCCCCACTGATTGGATGTATCAGGAAAATGCTGACAGGAAATACATCATGTTTGACCCTGATAACCTCTGATCAAAATTTAAATTGTTCTCTGTAGGAATCATTATATTGTAATTATTTTCTCAAAAGACTCATGATTATTTAAATGGCATAGGATTCATCACTAAGTGATATTCCCAGAATGAAAATGATTTCATCAGAATAACAATAATCTTGCTAGAAACATCAGTACAGTACAGAGTTTGTGTCAATTCAAAAAAATTTAAAAATTAGTACTTGTGGTGCTGAAAATTTTTACCTGCACAGCATGGAGGGACACTGAGCTACGTAAATTGCTGCATCTAAGAATTTTAATAAGAAAAACCTCTCTGATTGGTACTCCTCACTTTAATATTATCAAGACCATCTTGATGACTCTTTTTTTTTTGGACTCTACTGTTTTTAGCTACAATGCAAGGAACAGAAGTTTGGCAAATCTATTTCCAAGGGCCTGGAGTGCCATGACAAGGAGAAACGGCTTCAAACTGACAGAAAGTAGGTTTAGATTAGAGATTAAGAAGGAATTGTTCCCTGGGAGGGTGGGCAGGCCCTGGCACAGGGTGCCCAGAGCAGCTGTGGCTGCCCCTGGATCCCTGGCAGTGCCCAAGGCCAGGCTGGACACTGGGGCTTGGAGCAGCCTGGGACAGTGGGAGGTGTCCCTGCCCATGGCAGGGGTGGCACTGGGTGGGCTGTAAGGTCCCTCCCAACACAAACCATTCCATGATTCTATAACTCAAGATGAAGGAGTTTAACCTTTTTTGGGGGGAGATTATTTTAATTTCAGGTCAAATTTAGAATAATACTTGAAAAAATATAGAATGAAAGCTTTCAACATGTAAAATTACAGATCCATACCAACTTGCATGAATCCCATAGTCTTTTGCAGACATATTTTTTAATCTTTTCCAGTCTGTTTAAAAAAGGACCTTTTGGATAACCCACAGCTGCAGAAATGGCAAGAGCATTTGGAAATGTATATGTGACAGTCAAAAGAATGATAAACAAGGTTCAGTTTGGCCAAGTACTGGTCCTGTTATTAGAAGAAAGAACTCCTGAAGTTACAACAGCCTTGGATGTTTGTATGAGGTGTTTATAGCTAATGAACAAAGTGACTTGGAAGCTCACAGAACATTAAGATGAGATCTCCAAGGAAATTTCCAGAAACAGAAGCAACCAGTATTTATTCAATGAGCTACTTATTTTTTCCAAGAAGCAAACTAATAGCTCAGCTTAAATAAAGGGGCCATGAAGAGTTGCTTGACAGGCTGTTGTCAAGAGAGAGAATTCCTGACCCAGAGCTGGGAGAAGTGCTCTCTGCAGGCATCAAACGACACACAGCATTTTTCATGGAAAGGCAGTGACCCTGGTACACAGGTAAAATTGCACCACACACAGTCCAGGTTAACTTCCCACTTCTTCCCCTGGATGTCTCAAAGATTCTTTATAAAGGCATTTTTCTCACAGGAAATCTGAAAACTGAAGCCCGCTCATTAAGTTTCTTGCCTTCTGTGACTGCTTGGCTCTTATTGCAATTGAGGTAACTGCCATTGCACACCTCCTGTTTTTAATGATGCTCTTAAAATCCCTATCAACAATTATTTTATGGCTTTGATAATCACTGTTCCAGTGGCTGCATTTCACCTTTGGGATGGCTGGATTTCCTTAATGCTGGAACCAGTCTTCCCTTGGTGCATTCACAAAACAAAAACCCCTCAAAATCGTCCAAACAAAAGGGACATAAAACTGGAGTCAGATTTTCATCTCTATAAAATAAATACTAAAAATATTTTCATTCTTGTCATTCTACAAAGCACAACACCGGCATAATTACAACAATTTAATGTACAGCAGACCTGGAATAAAGTCTGCTTCAGGAATCTCTTGTGATTCACCTAATTGGGATTTGGAGTGCTTAATTTCATTTCTACCACCCTGGGACTCCTATCAGCTAGGTTCTCTATTTTACTTGCTTCCCAGGAAGGCAAAGCATTCTTAGTAGCTGTTTTTAGAAACTCTTGCTGCTCCACTGTCTCACAACAAAAAGTATTTTTGACAAAACTCTGTTGTGTACAAGAAAAACCTTTACCTCCAGATGATCAAACCCACGGGAAGATAGAAGGTATTCCCTTCAGTATATTTGCCTTCCTCTGTTCCAGTCTTTCTGTGAGGTGCTATTTTTGATAACATTCTCCTGTTCAGGCCACAGGAATTTGCACTTTAGCTCATTTCTGAAAACAGGTAACAGAAGTTGAATGAGGGCTTGAGGGAGCCTGAGCCATGCTGAGGTGAATGACCATTTGACCTCTGATTTATACTGTGAGAAACAGGAACATTAATGACCTTTCCAGGTAATCCATTAGTCTTATTTTCATATTATGCCTCCATAAATCTCTGCAGTAGCTTTGCTAAAGATGAATGACTGCACAGCCTCGGTTGAGAAATTAATGGGAGATTTGCAAACCATGGCCAGTGGAAACACCATCAACCCACATATCAACTCAGCAATGTTTTTACTGAAATTGTCTGCAGCTGGGTGATTGGAGTGCAATTTACTTCCACAAGCCATCATTTCAGACAGTTTCACATGGCTTTTTATGGACATTAGTGACATTGCCCTGCAGTAATTGCAGGTACTAGGTTTACTTCTATTATTTCTGTGCTGCTGTTCACAGATGGGGACCTGCTGGAGGGCTCACCACAGAATCATACCCTGGATAAAGCTGGGAGGGACCTCTGGAGAGTTTCTAATCCACCCTCCTGCCCAGACCAGGGTCAGACAGAGCAAGTTGGTATCTCCAAGGATGGAGAACCCAAAATCCCTTTGAACAACCTGTTCCAGGTTTGGCTGTCCTCAGAGTGAAAGGTTTTTTTCTTATGTTTGAATGGAATTTCCTGCATTTCAGATTGCTGGGATTACCTCCTGTCCTTTCACTCCACACCACTAAGAAGGGTTTGGCTGCATCTTCCTTCCTACCTGTCAGGTATTTACACACTCCTGCAGTGTTCACAATTGCTATCAGCAAGGGATAAACAGGAAGGAAAAGAAATAACCGGAATTTCAGTTGCTTTAGCCTCTTCCTGCTCCATTGATTTGTTCTGCTTCTTATGGAACAATTTTACAAAGCAGTACTGCCTGCAGACATGAAACAGGCTGGAGACTCCTCTGGGCTGGAGGTGAATAACAGTTCCTCCTCCTCTATTCTGTGGAATAAACAGAATTGTATCACAGACTGAATTAACCACTGAGAAGAGAGGCAGAGTTCCTTCCTTTATGGGAAGGAGGAGTTCCTATGCTCCTGGTTCCTATGCTCAACCTGTCACCAGGTTGACAGAATACACAAATAAGAGGAGGCCCAATGTCCCCTCTGCACAAGGAAGATTTTGACAACAAAATAACACCTTGTTCCATGAATTTTCAAATTTTCTATCAGAATAATGCATTTAAATTCAATTCATAAATGAATTAAAGTGCAAAAAGGAAAAGAAAATTTTGATACCGGAAAATAAGGAATAGAGAGGGAATTTCAGGTATTTTAGCAGCTTGCTCACTGTCCTCCACCCCCACAGTGGGATGAGGGAGAAAATAAGAAGAACTAGAGTGGGAAACTTGTGGGTCAAAATAAAGACAAGGAAATCACTTATCAAGTACTGCTGAGAGCAAACCAAACTCTCACCCCAGAGTTCCTCCTCTCCAGGCTGAACAATCCCAGCTCTCGCAGCCTTTGCTCCCAGCAGAGCTGCTCCATCCCTCTGCTCATGCTGGTGCCTCCTCTGGGCTCTCTGCAGCAGCTCCAGGTCTTATGCAAGAACAGGAAGCAGCCTGGTGGATAAAATCAGGAATATTCACCTCTTGTTACAAAGGCAGCCTCGCCAAGTTGTGTGATTCACAGAACCCTGAGCTCCTTAACAAAGTTATTGTCCTTTACTCTTCTGACAAATTTCTACTCATCATAAGTTTGTTTTGCAGGAGCGCAGCAGCTCAGGGTCATTAGGAGAAGCAGGGCAAGAGCAGTAATGACCTCACAGCTGTATTGTCCAGGCTGCAACGAAAGGAGAGAGCTTGTATCTGAAACCCTGAAAATTTCACAGCATGAATTAAAGTTCTTGTGCTAATCTGCATTTTAAAAGACTGAATAAAGCCCTGCTTTGGCACATGACACTAAAACTTTGAATTTCAGCATTTCTTCAAAGGCATTCACACATATAACAGGAAATAATTCTGTGCATATTTAATGAGCATTTATAGCAAGAGTCATCACTTCTGTTCTCTGTATCATCACAATATTCATCACAATGAATTTTAGTCTAGACAGTTTTTTTCTCATTATTAGAAATGTTTATTCCTAAAATAATTTAGTTTCACATTTGGGAACTTTGTATAATTCATTTGCATTAAATAACAGTTTTAGTGGCTTTAAAAAGGAAACAACTCTACTTATTTTCTGTATACCCATCTCTTATAACAGGATTTGAATATTTAGGTTGCTATCATTTGTAGCTGCTTCCACCTTGGATTCCAGTATAAATTATCAGACTTTGTAAAAGTATCTCTGCAATACTTTGATTAAACAAACATTCTATTGCTAGGTTAATCAGAGCTTTCATAATATTTCCAAAGAATATTTATTTCAATTAGGACTGGTTTTAACTAAGATACCTTCATGACCAAAGACTGCAATAGGCATTTAATAAAACAACCAAATACTTGACTGCTTTTTTCCATGCTTAGACATTATTGCAGCTCCTGCTGACTAGATTAGAAATGGTGTTAAGGAAGATTTAGATTAATGAAACAACATGTAAAGTCATGGGAGAATATATTAATAGAAAAAACACACAGCTTTCACACAATCTGTTCTTGTATTTGCCCATTAACACAGATTTATTGTGCCCTCACACAAATGAGTGCAAGCGTGCTTGACTCTAAAGGCTTGGACCAAAGATTCTTGACATCAACAGAAAACTCTAGTGACTTCAAAGAGCTTTGCAGCAGAGTTTATATCATTTGTGAGGCAAACCTCCCTTGCAAAAAGATATGCAGTATCAGATCTACTAATTTAGACTCCAACTATTACCCTTCAAACCAGGGTTTATGCTAAAAGCAGATCTGATAATTAACTGAACTCAATACCTGACTCTTTCCAGGAGTGCCAGTGGTCTCTGCCTGTTCAGAACAAGGCTTAAGTCCAGAGATCCAGACACAACCCCATAACACTGGTGGCAGGTAGGGACACCAGAAATGAAGTCCCAGCCTGTTCCATGGGGAAGAAACACACTCTGTTGAAGGAATAAATATTCCCCAGAATTAGGGTGCTTTTGATAAATTTAAATATACACTGACAAAGAAAACTTCCTGATTTGCATCAGTCTATACCGTAATTCTTCGTGCTAGTTTCCATCAAAGAAGGCTTCACATCCCAATTAAGGTTCTTTTTTAGACCAAAGACAATCCTTTTGTTAATCTGTAGTAACGGGACATGTTTATAGCCCTGTTTGAACCAGAACATCACTCAGAGTTGTGATGTGTCCTCTGCTGTCTCAGTGATCCAGGGCAATATGAAATGTTGCTGGCAAATAAATTCTGACAGCCAGTGCTGTGCAGCTATTCTGACTGTCAGCCCTGGATTTCCCACAAGCTCTGAAGTACAGCCAGCACTGGGCACCCATTTCTAGTGACCCAAAGCAAAGGACAGCCTTTGCTTACTCTTCCTAATACTCACACAGGTTCAGATCACAGAATTCTGCAATTCTATTTTATTCAAGTGCTTCTCTTTTTAGGAAAAATTGCCCTGCACGCCATGTAATTTCACTGCTCAGTGTGGCTGAGGAATTGGATTTGGACTATGAATAGAATATAGTCATCCTTAATATTTTCCCAGTTAATGAGCTGTATTAAAATAAACCTGCAGCTTCATCCATTAGCTCTCCTCTCTACAGAAGAAGGCAAATGCAATCAAAACAGAAAAGGAAAAATTAGTTTTGGCTTCAAGGCATCTTTTTTTTTTTGTTTAGCTATAGCATCATCTAAAATCAGGAAACTGTCAACATTCTCAGACTGTTAATCACCTTAAAAGGTAACATCATAGACTTGGGTGTCAATCTTGCCTCATATTTTTATTCCAAAGGCCTTACTTTCAGCCATTGCAGTTCACCTCTGAGTGCCTTAGGTGAAGAGTTCTCAATGTGAAAGCATTTACCTTTGGCCAGATGGAAATATTCACCCATCTCTGTCAGATTTCTCACATCTTAAACACCACTGTGGAAAGATGGAGAGAGACTATTCTCCCTCAAACTCTTCTATCCTTTGTCTTTTTTCATTAACTTTGAGGAAGACAGTTGCTTAGCTTATTTTTTAGTAATTCTTTGTATACAAGTATTACAGTGGCTTTTTCTCCTTCCTCCCCTTGCTCCAAAAAAATTGTGCTGGAAATTACTGTGTGCTTTATTTTTTCCAATGTATTCACTGTAAATCTTAAATCCACGGATCCCTTCTCCATGCCGTGGCAAATTGTGATGTATTACTCTATTATTTTCAGTCACTTTTAGCTACAGATAAATATCTGAAGAGCTTGAAACTGATGGTCCTAAAAAACCAGATGGGGATCTTTCTGCTAATGGCAGAGGGTTTTGCTCTCACAAAGGCATGAGACATCCAGATTTTGGCAAGAAGCTGCCATGTACCCATGGGCTGACTTAAGGAAACTTCTCATTCCACCAGCTCAGCCCCAGGATTCCCATGGCAGAGTCTCAGATGTCCTGATCCTCCAAATAACTTAATCTTGGTACAACAACTTAATAACAAAATCACAGCCTGAGCTGGTGCCCCAGCGTTGGTCAGTGCTGGCTGATCCTTAAATGTCTGCTCTGCTGCCAGTTCGTTCCTCTGACAGCTGCTCCTGCCTTTTCCTCTCTTCCAGCAGAGCGGGGAGTGCCACAATCCACACATGGCAGTGCCCAGAGAAATACCTGGGGAGCCTGGCCCCAAACTGCTCCGCACTCGCCTTTATCCAGAAAGGAGGACAAGACACACTTGTTAGCACAGAGCAGAATCAAGCACATGGTATCAAAAGCTGGTCTCCTGGACATGGTTGGCACAGGTTAGCCAGATTCATTCTGAGTTAGAAGTGAATTTTAAATCTGAGTGCGTGTAATGGATGAAAATGTCAAAGTCCAGCCTAGATCCAATGAAACTACACAGGACTTGTTTTCAATATCATCCTGCAGTATTTTACAGACTCACAGAATAATATGAATTGGATATAGAATAACCTGGGAGGACTAACCAGGATCATTGACCCAGCCTCTGTCCCTGCACAGACGCCCCCACCAACCTCACCCTGTCCATCCCTGGCAGCGGTGTCCGAACGCTCCCGGAGCTCTGGCAGCCTCGGGCTGTGCCCATTCCCTGGGGAGCCTGGGCAGTGCCCAGCACCCTCGGGGGAAAGCAGAACCTTTCCCTGATCTCCACCCTAACCCTGCCCTGGCCCAGCTCCAGCCGCTCCCTGGGTGCTGTCCCTGGCCCAGAGCAGAGATCAGTGCCTGCCCCTCCTCTCCCCCTCACAAGGAAGCTGCGGCCCCTGCTGAGCTCTCCTCTCAGTCTCCCCTTCTCCAGCTGAACAGATCAAGTGCCCTCAGCCATTCCTCATTCAGCTTCCCCTCCAGACCCTTCCCCGTCCTCATCCTCCTCTAAGCCAGTCAAAGACGTGGCAGTAGCTGATGGCTTCCTTGCCAGTTGCCCTCTGCAATTTGCATTGTTTAGGCACAGGCCTACACTGGTGAGATCAGGCAAATGTGCATGCAGTTGCTGCTGCAGGAGAGGCAGTGCTGGCAGGGAAGAGCAGGTTGGCAGGCGGCCAAAACCGCTGATGGTGAAAGGATCACATCAACAACACACTTCCTCCTCTTCTTCACCAGAGCTCAAACACAAAGCTCAGGGAGCCAACAGAAACAAAATATTCCCTTAGCAGAGGTCTGACTCCCTCAAACTTTTAAGAAGCTCCAAGTCTGCTTGCATGGAGTTGCTTCAGAGCCCAGGAGTTCTCAGGTGTGCAGGAAAAATGAATTAGGATTTCAGGAAACAGCTCTGCAGTGGACAGTGTGAAGGGCTGGCAAATGCTTTTACAAAGGCAGTTCATACTGACACTACAGTTTCTCTCTGACATATTAATCCACACTCCAGCAACTGAGAAATGAGACCTCAGTTCCAGCTTGGATCATCTGGCCAGGGCTTCCACATGGATAAGAGGTGCTGTGATAGTTCTCTATAGCAGCTTAATTTCAAAATCGCTGAAGCCTGAAAGCCTCAAATGAGTTCTCCCTTTCTGAAACAGAAAATAAAACTTCAAGATCCAACTGTTGAAAAATTTCCTGGGAATGACAGTGCAGTTTTATATAGCAACAACAGCCATCTTGCCCATAATTCTTAATTAGAATAAAGCCTTGGCCATAGAAGATCGAATATGTTTTATGTGCAACCTTTCTTACTGTTAATCTTAAAAAAAAAAATTTAAAATTTTACTGTATTCCATACAGAGTACTAAACATCCTAAAGCACATAGCACACTGATAGTAAATATTGAATTTGAGGGGTGGAGGAAAAAAATTTGAAGTAAACCTCCCCTCGAACATTTCAAAGACAAATCGTAAGTAGAAACTGGAAGGTACCAACACTATCCAACAGCAAAAAAAGTAATTGGCAAGGTCAGACTGCTTCTCGAAGCAGTATTTAAACATTAATTTTACTGAAACTTGAGAAAGGTGCTAAGACAAGGCACAACAGAGTATTAAGAAATTTTAAAAATCTTAAGTAGAAAAAGCCTTTCCTCACAGGGAGCATGAAAACAAAATTGATTCTGCAATTGACCCGAGGATTTGAATTGACGGAATTAAACCTAGTGTGTCCTCAGGAAAATTATGTAGCATAGTTTTCCAATATTAGTGTGTTGTCCAATTATCCTTCTAAAAATGCATAAATCACCATTTTACCCAAATGCTTTCCAAAAATCTGGTTATCAGCAACACTCCCACATGGTGCTGGCTCAGGTCAAAGCCCCGTTTATTTTAATTGCTCAACTATCCCAGTTCCAACTGGTTGTTTAGGAAAGAAGATAATAAAAAAATAGAGTAAGTAGCTGAGAAGTTCTCTCTCAGCAATTTACGCTGAGGGGGTATCCTCAGCCAGGTGTGTTTTATTTTCACAGCTCTTGATGGATTTCTTCTCCACAATTCAGAGTCACCTTGAAATCCAAATAAATTAGTAGCTGCTGTACATCCTGCAGCAAGGGATTTCAGTGTTTAACAAGGTAAATGTTAAATTTTAAGATATTTTAAATTAATAAATTATATTATTTAAATTAATATATATTCCTGATGAGGAATGTTCAGCTCTGCCCCCTCCATCTGTGTGCATTCAGTCTGTACTTTAAAAAAGAAAATTAATCCCCTTTTTAAAAAAAAATTAAGGTTACCGAACTGTGCATGTATTTAAAAATCTGTTACTGCCATGCAAGAGTAGGTTCAAGAGTAGGCAAAATGCAGCATTTTTGACTGTAACAAAGTGTAACACATGAACAAGGTGAAATGAATGATTTTCAGGCTGATTTATGCTTTGGCCTTTAGTTTTGAGAAATTGCTCTGTTATGCCCTGACTTGCCTGAAGATGGTACTGGCATCACACAGAGCTTCTTCCCAGCTCCAAAGCACCATAGCACAGCTCAAACACCTCCCCTTGTCATCCTCAGTGCAGAGCTGAAACCATCTCAGGCAGCTGTTCTGAATATTTTAATCCTGTTTCTTCTCTAATTTACAGTAATTTAAATATAAAATAATAAGTTCTTCATGGTGCATTATTGTGCAAATAGCATTTAATGAACCTATTTTTCTGCAGCTCTAACTTAGCTTCCCAGAGTGAGCATTGCTACAGGTGGGAAAATAATGGAAGTTTCAGTTCTCTATCCAAACCTTTAAAAATGGAGAGTGGCTTGGTTGACTTTTAACAGAATTTGAGGATGGAAAAGGAGAGAGAAAGTGGTGAGGGGGAAACCATCCCTGCCTTGGGGCAGCCTGCAATGCATCACTTACCACAAAATAAACTATTTAATGCAAAACCACGGTACAAAACCACTGAAAAATGCTGTTTGGAGGAAGAAATTAAGAAATATTTAAATTGAAAGGGGTATTTTTTCATAGCAGTATTTCACTTTGAAACAGATGATGAAACTAACCACTTTCTTATTTCTGGAGAGATTTAGTAATTTTTTTTTTTTTTAAATAAAGGAACTAAATCTTTCTTATTTAGGAGCAGGAAAACTGAGAGGAGTGATGAAGATCACTGGAGATACATATATTATATATATGATGTAAGTTATATATAAGTTATGGATGAAAAACATAGAGTCAGCTGATGTCACTGAGCTTAAATGGCTTTGAATTTACATTTTTCAGCTTTCATCTTTTCAGTCTTTATATAAATTTGATAATTTTAACCTTTATATTTTTTATATAATTGATTGATATGCCAACAGAATGTCAGCTTGTTTTAAGGCAGAAGAAATCCACCAAAAAAAATCCTGAATGTCCTAGTCTTCCAATAATGAAAATGTAAAGGATTTTCTGGTTAAGCTAAAAAAAAAAAAAATAGATTTGTATGTGCCAGGCAGCATCTTGAAGTCTAATGGGAAATCTTTTTAGTGCTGCTGGAGACAAATGATACGAGGCCTTGAGTGACAGACTGTGTTCACCTTGTGCTGAAAACTGAGAGTGAGAGGGAATATTCTAATGTCTACTCAAATGAGTGGACAGTCTTGTCTGGATCAAGCTGCTTTTTGGGCTGTAAGATATCTCATTTTTGTGCATCAAAGATGATCTTGTTCATACACAAGTGATGCTGAATAGAAAAGCCAAACAAACCAACAATCCAACATATGAAGGGATGGGGTAAAAAACAAAAAAAATTTCCACATTTTATAAGTTTCTACTCTGGTGGCAATGAAATTTCACCTTGGAAAGAACAACTGTATTATAACACAGAGCAGTCTCAACTAATCTAATCCAAAACACCTAGGCAAAACAAACAAACAAACAAACAAACAAANGTCCCTTCCAGCCCAAACCATTCTGGGATTCCATGACTGTAGGAAGTCTCGAGAGAGCAGCTGTGGAATCTAAATGTGGATCTTCTAAATTAGGAATAAAGTCAGAAAAAGATATAACCTGTAAGTCTGTAAGGGTTGATTTTTGAGTACCATCACACAGAGATTGATACAACCCACAGATTAGAAATAAAACCCATAAAATTAATTGAGCTCCCCATGAAACTTTGAGGAAGGGTCAAAATTCTTTTTGTTCTCCCTGTCAGTAGTGAGACACACCATCACAAAAACCAGCCTTAACCTTTCCCCTAATCCAGCTCTCTGCATCAATTTCCATTCCAGCTCTGTTTTCATAAAGATTAAACACAAGAACTGCATGACAACTGCATCTGCTGCCAAACTTGTAGCCAACACAAGTCTGAGATTACCCCTTAGCTACTGAATGATTAACATCCTTCCCTATATCTTTCCAAATATCTGAAGGATTTCATACTTCTGTGGTGATAAATTTCAGGATTTTTTTCCATATTGTCTATTTTTCATTCTTTCAGTGTTGCTGAATGGAGCAAATCTTTTCCATTTGAATGCCAAAATGGTAACATTATGCAATTATATAAGCTTTGAGTACCCAAGTGGGATCCTGAATATTAAGGGTTTTTTGAAAAATGTTCTCTTGGACCAATTTTTAATTGCCCTGATTTAAACACTTCTTACTGATTTTTTGTGTCCTATTAGAAAAAATCATTTTGCCACGAGAATCTTCTACCTTTCCTTCATTTTATGTGACCTAAAATCTGTTCTTCAGCAGAGAACACATTATCACTTTCCTATTTTCTTCTTATTTGTGAACTTATATCTTTCGATGATATTTTTGTTTGTTTGCATCTCCTTTGAAATTTTAATTCTTGGTCACTGAGATTGCTGTGATGTAGCTTCATCTTAACTGTACTTCACATTTTTCTGAAAGACAGGCAACAGAATATAATGGTTCAGTGTGAACCACAAAGGTTATTTGCTGTTCTTTGCAACATGTGCCCAAAAAGTCTTCTCAAAATACTTGTTTTTTTGAAAGACGATTTGAGAGGTTTTGTTATGGCTGCATGCATTTCCCATAATGGGGATTTCATCTTTTCAGACCGTGTGTGCTTTAAATGGATTCATTCAGGAAGCATTTCTCTGAATTATTGATAGCTCTAAATTAACACTATAATAACTGGAAATAGCTCTGACCTCCTCTGCTTTTGTGATTTGTCTGGAGAGTCTCCAAAGAGGACAGCATGGACAGGAGAGCTGTGCTCTTGGACACACATTTCTTCCCTTCCCTTCCCTTCCCTTCCCGCATCCTCCAGCTACTCGTCACCGCCTCTCCGCATCTNCCTTCATTTCCCTTCCCTTCCCTTCCCTGCCCTTCACTTCCCTTCCCTTCCCTACCCTTCCCTTCCCTTCCCCCAAAGTGGCTGGAGCCAAGCAAAACACTCCATTTACTGGATTCCTTTTGGCACAGGGGCCTTTGGGAGTTAGTCCTTCCACAGCTGTTACACATGACCACATCACTATATCTCTGTCCCATTTTGGATTTAGGTGCCAGAAAGAAATCCTGACTTTGTAGGGGAAAAACACGATGCAAGATGCAGGTGAATGGATGCAGCAGGACACTGTACACTTAATATACATAATTACATTGTAGAGCCAGAGCACTTCTGGAGGCTGAGAGCCTGAACAATGAGATTCTGAGTCCTGCTGTCAAAGAACTGCCAGAGAAGAACACAGATAATTGACATAATTCTTCCTTTCTGGCCACATTTAAGCTGTGTGATGCTCTTATTAAGCTCAGATTTTTACCTATTCCTTATTTATTCCCTCAAAGAAAGTAATAAATTTTTTCTTCAGTAAAGCAAGGGAGTCCACAGATTCTGAGCCAGACCCTACAAACTTGTACAGAACCCTTAAGGTTGGAAAAGCCCTCCAGGGTAATCAAGTCCTAGCTGTGCCCCATCCCCACCTTGTCCCCAGCCCAGAGCTCTGAGTGCCACCTCCAGGCCTTCCCTTCCTCTGGACACCTCCAGGGATGGGCACTCCAAAAGCCCCTGGGCACCCCCTGCCAAGGCCTGAGCACCCTTTCCATGAAAAAATGAATTATGAAGGCTCTTGCAACAACGAATGTACATTTTCCCAGCTCTCAAATTTAAATCTGTCTTGTCTTGACTGATTTCAATCCTATTCCCTAACATTTTTTCTATTCCCTACAATTTCATGGGTGCTCAGACAATAAAGGTTTCTAACTCCATCCTGGACATCATGGAATTAAAAGCTGTTGTGTGTAGCACATACATTTCTTGCTGTGCTGTTAAGTCCAGCACAATTTGCACCTGCTTGTACAGTTGACTGAGCTAAGAAATCTACTCCCTGTTCTCTTACCTGGAAACCAAAGCCAACCACTCGGACATGCAAGATGAATCTAAACACAAATTTTGGGTCTCTGCTTCCATATCTCCCTAGAAATCCATCCTAAAAATTATTTTGTTCGCTGGAAGCCTGGCTGTAAACTTCTTATGGCTGTAATTCCTGATTTCAGCCAAGTCAACAGCAGCATTTCTCAATGATTTTTATTTTAACCAACATTCTAATAACCAGTTAATTGGCAGCCAGGTTTGTATTTCAGTATTCTTATTAATATACTGAAAATATCCAAGACTACAGGATTCATCTCCATGGTTTTTTTAAGGCAATGCAGTTTATTTACATGCTTTAAGCAATGCATCCAGGACTGCATTCTAAAAACTCTGCAATTACCAAAAAGTTGTATAAAAGATATAGCCCACATTTCTTTCACCTTATTACTAAAAAATAACAATATTTGCACTTACAGCAGTGCAGCACTTTTGTAGCCCTAATTTTTAAGCTCATCCAGCTCTCACTCTTTACCTTTGTACGTGTTGCATATTAATATTATTATTATTGGCTCCGTTTATAGCTTCATGAAAACTGTACAACCTACTTTAGTATTCTTTAGTCCCTAACAAGTGAGACTGGGAATTGAGGAGTAATCAGTAACGGTTATCTGCCTTTCCTATTTAAAAACAATAATGATGTTCACTCAACCTGAACAAGGCCTTTAATTAATCATTGTACTAATGCAGACTGAAGTCCCAGTGTTGCTATCACTGATGCATAACAGTAACATTAAGTCCTGCTTAAATGCTTTTATTCTGTAAAATAAATCTTTATATCAAGTCCCAATAATTTAATAAAATTAAAATACAGCCTCATTATTCTAGTTCTTAAAAAATTTTCAAGCAGGTGTTGTTTTTATCCTGTGAGAGCTGACAACTATTACACACTATTTAAAGGATATGTTTTCAGGCAGTCCATAAATATATTTTTATATATATATTCTCAATGTGTTTACCATATATATATATTTAATTCTTGTATTTAGAGACAATTTTCTCCTTCTATAAGATTTTTCACTCAGTTTTGTAACATAAATCTAAATTACATAAAGTGTAGCTTAACCTCCAGGTTTGTTTTTTGGTTTAAGACTTCCCTGATTTAATGGGCATGGGAAGCGCCCAGCTTTGCGCATTACCTCTCACACTGATTGACTGAAATACAATTTTCACCTTCTATTTAGATATATTCCTCTTCTACTACTAGCTAGTAGCCTAATTAGATTAAAAGCTACCCAGTGCATCTTTTTCCACGTGAATAATTCAAATGAAATGACTAATTAAATTCTTCAGGGAAGCACACAGCTATTTATGCTGCTACCTTGGAGTTCCCATCACAGTGGCCACGCACACATCTCCTTGTTCTGTCGCATCTCAGAACATCCCCCCAGGTTGGGAACGCTGCACAGGGAAGTGCTGTGCAGCTGAATTCTCTGGAGAGCAGGAATCAGTTGTGCAGGCACTTAACAAACTCCAGTTTCTAAGGAAGAAAGAAAACAAAACCAAAAGGAAGGGCCGTTCTGCAGCAGCCTGAAATGTAAAGAGCCACATTTCATATAGACTGTGCCCTATACAGTGTCATACTCTGAAGGCAATGAATTATACAGAGTTCTTGGGGTGTTTAACACCTCTTTAGCTGGACTCCACATATATTTATTTTTACAGGATTTGATACTTTTTTTCCCCTTTAAGCTTTGCCACAGCTACTCAAGGAAACTTTGGCTAGTATCCACTTTGCTTTCCATCCTAGATTTTCCACAGTTGTCATATAACATTCTGGTTCTGCCAGTAGAGGAGTGAGTCAGCAAGGCAGAGAGATGACAGTGTTAAAATGAAAATCAAAATTAAAAAAAAAAAAAAAAAAAAAAAAGAAACAAATAAAAAAGATGAAGGAAAAGTTCTTAGCCTTCTGGTGGGTGACTCGACATTCCAGAGCCAGGGACTGTGCTTTGCATTCCAGGTAGTTGTGGACAAATCTCTTGACCTCTGAGCTTTCAGTACCAAATTAGCAGTTGTGGATGCTGACTTTTCCATACCCAGATCATCAGGTCACAAACACAGGTATCAATTGGTGCCTGTGAGGCACCTTGGTAATGTAGAAATCAAAGCACTAAGTATTTGTCTAGCTGGGTAGAAACCTGGTATCAAGCTCTCAGCATGAAAATTGAATCTGACTTTTAATGAGGAGATTTGGATAGGTGGTCTGGTTTTGAACTTAAAAACACTGAGAAACACTTTCTAAGTATATTTTTGTCCTTTTAATTAGAGCCTTTTCTCATTTTTCCAATCCTTTCCAACAACCCTCTAATATTTTGTCAGCCTTGCCTTTTGAGGGGCAGGCACAAAGTGAGGCAGATATACTGAACAAGAGGATATCAAAGCCTGAATTTCCCCTGTCACTTTAACCACATGAAAGCTCTCCAAATGTATTCCCTTGCTCCTCTTAGTGGTTTGTATAATGAGATCAGTGGAAGTGAACACTAACATCTCCCTGTTCCATTTGCAGCTGCTGGGAGCTGAAGGATAGCTGTGCTATGATAATGATTCTATTTGAAAAGGGAATATTTGCTACTGCATTCTTTCTTACAGGGCTTTTTTTTTTTTTTTNTTTTTTTTTTTTTTTTTTTTTTTTTTTTTTTTTTTAATGTTCTGACTGTGTTCTCAGTTCTGGGGAGGAAAGGGAGGAAATAGAAGAGCACTAGAGAAAAGGATGATCCCTACCTCGAAAATTTAAAATCCGATAAGAAAGAGGACAGAACTAACTGGTGGTCTCAGAGGACAGAGAAAAAATTATGATAGGGTAAGGAGGAAGGAAAGTCGTTGGTTGCTTATCAAAGCAACTTTATCTGGAGCTCTGATGTCCAAAATAGCTTGTGCCAGTCTTCAGAACTGGAACCAGTAAAGCTCTGCAAGAATCAGAGAATCCCAGAATGGTTTGGACTGGCAGGGACCTTAAAGTTCATCCAGTTCCACCCCCTGCCATGGGCAGGGACACCTTCCACTGTCCCAGGCTGCTCCAAGCCCCGTCCAACCTGGCCTTGGGCAGTGCCAGGGATCCAGGGGCAAGTCCTGTCCTTGTCTCAAATGTTTCTGACATGCTCGGTGCCCTCCCTACAACATCCTGCATAAAGCAGCTCTTCACATGATAATCTTCCATACATGTAAAGTGATTTAACAGTTTCAGATATGTTCCACAGATAAAGCCATGATGGCAATAAAACAGTGCAGAAAAAGGCTCCCAAACCTGACATAAAACTGGATTTATTTGCTGTATTGTGCACACATCCTGCTGTGATGCCACTCCAGGCTATAGAAGCTGCTGCTTATTCACAAGTATGGAATGCTTATGCAAGAATGCACCAGTGCTCCCAGACAAGATGCAAAGAGTTTTCCTCAGAAGGGGTGTTTAATGATATATGGATTTTTAAGGGAAAAGCAAGATACAGACTTTCCCTTTCATAAATTCTGGGTGAGAAGCAATACAATTATTTTTATTTTTTACAGATTTTCTTTTCCAGACAGAGTAGCCAGGGGGTGTGTCCCTTTAACATATTATTTCCTCTAATAATACCGTTTTGAGAGGCTTATTCCCACTCCTGGGCAGTGCAGTTGTTAGTACCTCTTCAGGGATTACTATGGCTTAATCTTAGTTCTGATGGAGAGTATCATTACAGTTCTTTGAATAATTTATTTTTTGATTCAGGTACTCAACCAGGCAATAAAAACTAAGAAAAATTATGCAGATCAAATTAAAACTAAAACTTGCCACTTTTTCCCCATCAATTGTAGAACTTCAGAAGTTTAATTGATTTTGCCTTGCAACTTGAAATGGCCTCATTTTGTTTCAGAGATCTCTTTAAAAAGCCAAGGAAAATAGAGAGGTAAAATGCTTAAACTGTGGGTAGATGAAATTCTGGTTGTATTTTACTGTTGGCTCAAAAGTTAGTCTAAGGCAAAGTAAGAGAGGAGATTGAATTTAACCATCATCTTTAGGGAATTTTCAGCCTTGTTGATTTTGTCTCTGTTTTACTAATTAATTATTTTATCTCTGAACACAATTTTGCTGAACTTTGCAAGTAGCTGGCACTGACTGAATTCAGAGAAAAAATCCAGAACAAAACTGCAAAAGGTCTTGTAGGAAAACTGTAAATAAGATTTACAGAGACCAGGCAAATGCATGAACAGGTAACAATTACTAACAGCTGAGCTTTGCCATCCAAATACATATAAAAGTCAAATAATCAAGAGATCTGTCTCGTTTGTGAGCCTCAAGGAGTTAACTGTTCAGAACCAGACTGGCATCAACTCACAACCCACTGAGAGTGATGCTGGAATATCACCTTCCATGACCATCTTTTCCTCAGAAATCTCTCTTACAAGCATTTTACTCTTTTAAATCAGGGAAATCAGACATTTAGGAACATTGTTAATTCTTGTTCTCTAATTACAGCACGAGCTAAGTGACATATGGGTGCTTAACATAGCGAGAACAGCTTGTGGGCTTGGAATAGGGTCTTTGAGGAAATACTTGGGTTTGGGGGGGCTTGTGTTAACTAAACCAGGATAAAGAAAACATGCATTAGAAAATACATACACCTCTCACCTTCCGTGGAATCCTAGAATGGTTTGGGTTGGAAGGAACCTTAGGGATCATCCCATTTCACCTGTGCCATGGGCAGGGACACCTTCCACTGCCCCAGGCTGCTCCAAGCCCCAGTGTCCAGCCTGGCCTTGGACACTGCCAGGGATCCAGGGGCAGCCACAGCTGCTCTGGGCATCCTGTGCCAGGGCCTGCCCACCCTCCCAGGGAACAATTCCTGCCCAATCTCCCATCCAGCCCTGCCCTCTGGCACTGGGAAGCCATTCCCTGTGTCCTGTCCCTCCAGCCCTTGTCCATTGTCTCTCTCCATCTTTCCTGCAGCTCCTTCAGGCCCTGCAAGGCCACACTGAGCTCAGCCCAGAGCTTCTCCTCTCCAGGCTGAACAATCCCAGCTCTCGCAGCCTTTGCTCCCAGCAGAGCTGCTCCATCCCTCTGCTCATGCTGGTGCCTCCTCTGCGCTCTCTGCAGCAGCTCCAGGCCCTTCCTGTACTGGGCCCCAGGGCTGGGAGGCAGCATTTTGGTCACAAAAACTCCCAGATTTAGGAAAGGGGATGATGTGAGTTGTCTCTAGTGTTTGTTGATTAATTGTTGGTACCTGTGAATGTGACAGCACTTGTTAGTTCATTTGAATAGAGAATAGAAAAAAACCCTTTTCCCTTCTTTTTTGCAAATGTTTGATGCAGTATTTCATTTAACACAGTCACAATTAAAAAAAAAAAAATGGATCAAACACCGAAATAGTTGCTTGGTTTGCCAGTCAGAGAACAATGCCATTTGTCAGATTTGGAGTTATTATAGAGCCATTTGACATATGTACAAAAATGACTGTGCATTCTTGACTTGCCTTGCCATCAGCAAATAGAATTACTTAATAGGATTACTATTGAGTTATATTGTACATTTCTATTTCAGTTACAGGCTTTTTACATTGCCTCTCTTTGTACTTTACACTTGTAACTACATTATTAAAATGAAAAAACACTGAAGTGCAGGCTGCTTCATTAAAAAATAGTTATATGGTATATTTCAAAAATATTTTGAAACTTGAACAGTTATGTTAAAACAAAACTCCACATGCTAAAATTTATTTTTAATTGTTTCACAGAGGCCAAGTCTCATAGATTAGTTTGACTTGGAAGGGACTTTAAAGGCCATCTCATTCCACCGCCTCCCATGGGCAGGGACACTTTCCACTATCCCAAGCTGCTCCAAGCCCTGTTGAACCTGGCCTTGGACACTTCCAGGGATGGGGCAGCCACAGCTTATATCAACATTAAACCTGTTATTTATGCTATGTAGTTAAAAAGTACGGATCAATCAAATTCATTATTTGAAAGATCATTATTTCTATTGGTCTGACCCAAAGGAAATCAGAGCAAAAATTGGATGTTGCTCATGGGGAGGAGTGAAAACTGAAATTTATCGATAGTGAATGGACACAGTGCGGGAGATGTTTCTCTCAGGATGCCTGATCATGGTTGTGTTTTTAAGCTGAAAGCTGGTGATAGCTACCATTTGAATTTTTGGCAAATAATTTGTTGCAGCTGTAATTGTTCACATGCACCATTTACTGCCAGGGCATATACGGAAAAAATTCCTGTCTTCTGCAGGGTATTTCATAGCTCTTCTGCTATAAGACTTACTGCCCTAAGCTACGAAAAACTTCCCAATTCCAAAGTATTTCCAACTTTCCAAGAAAACAAAAGTCTAACTGTACCTACTGGAATTCTTCACAGAGGTTAGAAGCAACCATCAGTTCTGTTTTTAGTACAGGATTATAAATTATATTGAAATATCATTCAGTTAGAGTCATTCTCCAACACTGCAAAGAGATGGATGGTCTCCAGGGTAAGGTTGTCATAAAAAGGAAAATCAAACCAGCTGAATAACACACTAAGTCTGTGTATCAAGCCAGCTCAACCAAGCAGTGATAAGAACTGGGGCAGGCTTTGAGGAGCTAGCTGACAGATTTCATTTGTCTGAGTTCAGATCCTGCCCTGGTGTCATATGTCATATCCTCCCACCATCCCTTTGGTGTTCTACCAGCACCCCTCCAGGTGCTGTCACGGGATTAGAAGGAGTCTGCCAGCTAAAATGCTTGAATGGATAAGTCAAGAGTAAAAGTAGAGAGCCCATTTCATTTCTTTCTGGGTTTTTTATATGCCACAGAATTAACACATCTTTTGTATTTGGCTCTCTGATTTACACATCTATTAAAGTTTAGGACACAAATGTGTAGTGCAGAGTTGAAATGGGACATTTGATATATATAGTAATGAGAATGGAAAATGAAGGTGATTAAGCCATTTGACAATATCAAGAGTTATCCTTAAATCTGTGACAACTGATGGAACATCTGGAGCCACATATCAGTTATTACCAGTGTCCTTACAATTTAAACACAAACCCCTTGCCTCCTGCACAAAATAGAAGCTGCCCTGTGTTTGCTGCAGTGTTTCCTCTGTGACTTCATTTGCTCATGGATTTTAACTACTTTTTGCACTTACTCCACCAAGGTAACACAGAATTTCAGGATCATTCAGTCTGGGCAAGCCCTTTGAACCCGTCGAGTCCAAGCTGTGCCCCAGCCCCACCTTGTCCCCATCCCAGCGCTCTGAGTGCCACCGCCAACCCTTCCTGGGATACTTCCAGGGATGGGCACTCCAAACCTCCCTGGGCAGCCCCTGCCAAGGCCTGAGCACCCTTTCCATGGGGAAATTCCTGCTGGTGTCCAACCTGAGCCTCCCCTGGCCCAGCCTGAGGCCGTTCCCTCTGCTCCTGTCCCTGTTCCCTGGGAGCAGAGCCCGACCCCCCCGGCTGCCCCCTCCTGTCAGGGCCTTGTGCAGAGCCACAAGGGCTCCCCTGAGCCTCCTTTTCTCCAGCCTGAGCCCCTTTCCCAGCTCCCTCAGCCACTCCTGGGGCTCCAGCCCCTTCCCAGCTCCGTTCCCTTCCCTGGACACGCTCCAGCCCCTCAGGGTCTCTCTTGAAGTGAGAGGCACAGAACTGGACACAGGACTTGGTGACTAGAAAGAGTTGTATTTTACAGACCTGTCGAATGCACATTCCTGAGTTAGTTCTGCATGAGTTTTGAGAAATAACTGAGATCTAAAGCAGGAATCCAGTGACACCTTGGTGCATAAATATCCAGTTGATGATTCACCCACCCTGCATCTGCTATGGTTTCTCTGGATGTCCTGGTTACACTGGTGCTTCCAAATCAGCACTGGGTACCTGTGCTCAGGCAGCTGCACCACACTGTGCACAAACACAGCTCAGGAGCAGCTGTGCTCAGTTTTGGGAAGCAGCTCTAGTGAGTTAAACACTTCAAACAATCCAACATATATATTTCCCACTGCTCCAGCTCAGCAGGAGCAAAGGCTGGAGCACTGTGAGCAGCAGTTTTCAACACAAGCACACAGACACACTGCCAAAATCCACTACTCTCCCTTCTGTGCCCTTCCAGGGATGAGAACATGAACAAATCCTCCTGTCAGGAACCTCAGGGCTTCACGTTTTGAGCTTCAAGCTCCAGCAGACACAAATTCCTATCTCATTTTACACAATTCTCTCCCCCACATTTGCCTGTACAAAAGACATGTAAAACCATAAAACCCCAATTTAAAAAAAAATTAAATCATTTTAATAATCATTTACTCATTTTGTGAGTAAAATTCAGCATCATACCTTTGATGTGAAATCTGTTGTAATTTGAAAACCTAATGTAAAGCTTGCAGCTGTTTCAGGAAGCACTATCTATGAGCACTGGATAGGTATCAGTTTTAATTGCAAATTCTTTGCTTACAGGAGAAATCTTTGGACATTATCAACATGCTGAACAGAAATGGGAAAGGACAAACTACAGTTTAAAGTTTAATGACACTTTTATTTCAGATCAAAATTGAAGGTTTTACATAGCATTTGTGGTCGGTCCAACAGGTTTCTAAAATCAAGGGAATAAAATTCGAGTCCAACATTATTCATAAAAAAAATATTTACATATATATCTCTCCGCAAATGCCACTTTATATCTATTGAACTGACAGGAGTATTTATTCCCATAGCAGCTCTGAGCTTTTTGATCATATACAGATCTCCTGGAGGAGGTGGACCAAGACAAAGGGCAAGTATCAAAAAATTCCTGAGCTGCCAAGTGCACCTGAACTGTGGATCACGACAGAGATGCAGCAGCCTAACTGTACAATAAAAAAAAAATTCTAAAATTCCAATTCACATCCAGTCAAGACATAGGCTTCTACATTTTCATTTTGATTAATTTTAAAATCTTTACCTTTCTATCAGTGAGCAAAAATAAAAGTGTATGTAAATGAAAATGTCTGGAGGGAAAGAAACCAGTAACTGAAGCTGCCTTTAATCAGCAGCAATGAGGAATAAAAAAGCTGCCAAAAAGCTGTTTCAGTGCACTGGAGTTACTAGTCCAGCCTGATGCCAGAGCGCCTCTGGCAATGCTGTTTTGACACACTGGTAACGTCTGCAACTTGTTAGCAAGGGTTGTATTAAATTATCTTGTCACCAATTCTGGCTTTAATCAAGTTAACTTAAACAAATCCACCACTTAAAATAGAAAATAATATTTTTTCCATAGAGTAAGTCTGGATACAACATCTTTGAAATCTCATTTTCCTGTCTATATCCAGCACCAGACTTGTGTGTGGAAGACAGAGGAAAAGATAAGCACCTTAATTTTTTTAATTTAGAAAAGTATAAAATGGAATGAAATTATTTTTCACTCCCAAATTTTAAAAGCACTGCCTTTTCAGTAATGTGGATCTTAGCCAATATGGGAAAGAAAAGCAGCTGGTGGGTGGTGCAAGATTTATCAAAAAGAAACTGTCTACAAGGAACAATATTTTTAAGGAGTTTACACTTGGCACTGTCAGTCATGTTTTGAAATTTGGCACCTTTGATACTTTAGGGTTGCAAAATCAAATAAAATAAAACA
The DNA here is from genome assembly GCA_013400655.1 of Mystacornis crossleyi. Taxonomy (NCBI): domain Eukaryota; kingdom Metazoa; phylum Chordata; class Aves; order Passeriformes; family Timaliidae; genus Mystacornis; species Mystacornis crossleyi. Next base: position 44,087 of record VYZQ01028584.1, read on the forward strand.
ATTAAGTGTAATAGTGGAGTCAAAAGATGTATATGAAGGATGACACAAAACCCCACGTGGCAGCAGTAGATGGATTGATGGTATGACACAGCTGTCAGGGTGACTCCAACCCTGGAAAAACTGGAATTGCCAGTGAGGAGGCACCCTGACTTCCTAGGAGAGCACAAACTGCAGCACAGACTCCTGAATAGACACATATCCACATGTCCTAAAGTCTGTGAATTCTGGGAGAAGAGCAATCCACAATATTTGCTTTTATCTAGGCCCTTATATTACACAAAGGTGCAATCAAAATGCCTGGAAGTGTTTCAGCAGTTTCTAATTAAAATATATGAAAAGTATCCTGACATAAGCCTCTGCCTTCTTCATTAAAATAAACATAATTTCAGTAATCATAGTAGATTAACTCCTGTGTCTAAGATGTTTTTTCACTCCTAAATCTAAATTTAAGCTGCTAACAAATAACCTGATAAGAAACTAAAACTGACCACTTTTTTTCAACCACTGTTGAATTTCTTAAACTCAATTAGTCTATTTTTGGCCAGTTTGGCAGATTGTAATTCGTCTCTCAGGGATATCAGTCTCTTGGGCAGAGCAACCCCAAAATGGGAAGAGTGGGATGCACAGCCATATTCCTGCAAACTTTATGGATGCTGAGCTGCTGTGTCTCCTGGCTCTGAACTCAAGGTATTTGGGTCAAGCTTGAGCTTCTTAAACTTTCAGAAAACTGAGAGAGTTAACGTAGCTCTCAGAGGAATGGGCCTTCCTGTGTTCTTCTGGGTGAATAAACACTACAATTGTTTTGAATGAGCTGTTTTGAGTCACTTGAATTAGCAGGAGCTCCCAAAGGAAATTTCCCTACTTGTGGCGAATTCAGTTGGGATTGCTGTGTAAGCACAGTTTTAAAAGAGAAGACTGTGACTAGAGGATTTAGCCTGAGAATGATTAATCCCAGTGTTGTACACCTGTGACTAGGAAGGGAGGCAGCAAATGTTCCTATACTGAAGTTTTTGAAAAAAACCTGCAAAATGCTTCTCCAGTAATCATGTTTCCCATCCACAAAGAGCATTTGCTAAAGCTTTACAATTCACAGTGGGGTTTTACACTGTCCTAACTGACCTGCTTTGCCAGCCAGAACGCTCTAATTAGAACCTTAATTTTGAAGAAAACTCACCTTCACTGGTCACATGTGAAGGCATACCCAACTAAACCTGCTGGGATTTGAATTCTTCCTCTTCTCTTTCAAAAATAAAGAAGTATCTCCATGGGCACATATAAGGGCACTGCAAAACACCCAGGGTGCCCAGAGCAGCTGTGGCTGTCCCTGGATCCCTGGCAGTGCCCAAGGCCAGGTTGGACACTGGGGCTGGGAGCAGCCTGGGACAGTGGAAGGTGTCCCTGCCCATGGCAGGGGGTGGCACTGGATGGGCATTGAGGTCCCTTCCAACCCAAACCATTTTATGATTCTATGATGATCCTATGAAAATACTCTGCCCCCAAAAGTGAGCTGCATAATTGATTTCCTTTCAAGAGCTAACTAAAATATCATCATGGATTTTCTTCTTCAAAATCCATCAGCTGCCACATGACAGTGTAGATGGGAAAAATTCACGCCTCAGCTGGAAGAGTTCATCATAGTTCTACAAGACTGACTTACAGGTTATCTTGATCACTGGAGAGTCAGTAAAATCCTTAAAGTTTCATAACTCAGTAAAGTTACTAAACCCTTTGGGTTTCTAGTAAATACACAATCCCACGTTTTGACTTTCTTTCTCTGCAATCTACACCAAAGGCTATACTGCTCACCTTAAAAAACTCCCCCTGCAAAGAGAAGCAAAGGCATGAAAAGTATGAGTTGGTGGGTTCCCTCCACCTTCAGCAGGAACACAAAGCCATTCCTCCTACTTCAGTCAGCTCCATCTTCGGTTGGTTCCTTAGAATTCCACTTTCCTTAATCCCATCATTGCTCACTTCCTGCAGTTACCAGTGCAGAACTTTATCTGAGCAAGGTGGGAAAAATAAAGGGAAAGCTGATTTCAAAATCATGAGCTGAAAGGGGTTGGTTTAATAAGGAACTTATTAAAAAATTCCACATATGCAACCTACCCCATGTCTAGCTGTACTTCATTTATCTAAATTACCTTTATTTAAGGGTGAAAATGGGATTCTTTGGGAGCCTCAACAGTACAGGACATAAAGGAAAGAACAAGTCTAAGTGTTGATTCACATACATTACAAATTCAGCTCCTTAAATCTGTATCTGTATATAGGAAATTATTTTTATTTACATAATTATAAACCACATACAAGAAGAGAAACCTGGATTGCAGTCAAAAGGGGTTTTTCATGGGTTAAAGCACTGTCTATTATAATTTTTTTTCCCTATAAGGAAAATCAAGCCCAGAACTTGTCCAAACAAAATGACATATTTAATTGGATAGCCAAAATAATCTCACAGGAAGCACACACCATTGGGATACTCTGTGTGTCCCCTTCGACTATTCAGAAAATCCATATTTTTCCAGTTTTATAAAAGAAATGGACACTGCACATACTACTAACATATTTTGGGACAAGGTTTTACAAAATCTCAGATTAGTATTCATGTGACACCAAAAAGTCACCAACCTGCCCTGGATAAGAGATGTCTAGAATATGATCCTTCTTCTTTTTAATAAGCAAAATCTTTTTATTCATGGAAAAAGATGAAAAGATGGAATGTTTCGCTTGCATTGTGAAATTTGAAGGAATGACAAGTCTCTTAATACCAGCCTATGAAATATCAGATTGCATCTAGAAAGGTTTAAAGAGTTTATTATCTTCAGCAAAGAATAGAGACAAACTCAGAAGCACTCAGTGTATTTTGGAACAAAAAAAAATATTATTCATGAAACTCATAGTCATTAAAAAAGGAAATGGGATTTTTCCCATGAACTTCTGTTGGCATTGGAGCAGATCTCAGTTCCTTTGATCACAACAAAAAAAAAGTTGAAGAACATTAAGAGAAGTACTATCATATTACCTTATGCTAAATTAAAAATTTTTACTTGCTAAGCACCATTTATTCTATCTGGTTAATTTTGAGAAGATTGGAACTAAAAATGCCTCTTCACCTGGCCTTTCCCTTTCTGCAATAATGTGGAAAATTTTGAAAACAGTCCAGAGTTTTCATTAACAAAGGGATGTCAAAGGTATGTCAGGAAAGTCTCCAAGGAAAGTTTAGCAAATGTTTCTCCATTTTTAATAATAAATATTGATTATTTAACAGCAAGGCTTCCAAATGCTGAAATGGCAAAAACATTGTTGGCAGCAAATCAACACAGTTGGAACTGTCTACACTGAGTATAAGAAAATAAACTTAAGTGCAGTAATCTTAGGAATTATTTTACTTCTCTAAGTAAAATGCCTCAGCCTACATTATTTTATTTTTAATCATTTCATGGTCACCAAATTCACTTTGTGCTGATGTTGTGCTTCAGCCAAGGATTGTTTCCAATGAAACATGAAGTTAAAAAAAAATAATTTAAAAGTCATAGAGGATGCAGCCAGGTGGAGTCTGGGCTCTTCCCAGTGAACAGCGGACAGGACAAAAGGAGACGGCCTCAAGGTGTGCCAGGGG
>VYZQ01028603.1:0-25145 GCA_013400655.1 Mystacornis crossleyi
CAGGCCATTCCCTTGGGCCCTGTTATTGGTCACCAGAGAAGAGATCAGTGTCTGTCCCTCCTCTGCCTCACAAGGAAGCTGTAGATTGTGGTGAGGTCTCCCGTCAGTCTCCTCTTCTCTAGGAAACCTAAATGGCCTCAGACACTCCTCACATGGTTTTGCCTCTAAGCTCTTCATCGTCTTTGTAGCCCTCCTTTGAGTGCTCCCTAACCTTTAGATCCTTCTTATATTGTGATGCTCAACACTGCACAGAGTACTTCAGATGTTTTTTCTTTTGAAATTATTGAAGATATCACAAGCAATGTAAAACATGCATTAAAGTGGTACAGCTTAACTGAGATAAATGAATTTGATTTATCTGTATGCGTATCAATATCTCAGAGCAAAATGCCATTGGTATAAATGAGTTAACAAGTGTCTGTCAACAGCAACTTGTATGAAATGGTACTTGTAAGAAATATGAAAAGTGTAGTAAAGGAGATGCATGCAAACATGTGTAAGCAGGGAAAACAACTCATGGGATGAATGAGGTAAACTGAATCTCCAGTTTGGTGGAATGCTCTTTTTTCTCTCCATAATGCATCCACTGTGGCATTTAAGCTGCATGTTAATCATAGAACAGCAAACTGCAGAACTGGTGCAGGCTTTGTAATGAGATATATCCATTACTGAAACAATTTGCAACAAGTGTGTAACTTATACCACTCTTAAGTGGTTATTCTGACCAAGTGGATCTGATGCTGGCCTGATTTATGTTACACAATCTCATTTAAGTGGAAAAAAATCTCAATTGCATGGTTCAGATCCAAATTCAACTCAACTTTTACTTTACTGCTGCAACATGTATAATTGTATCTGCACCTTACAAGGCCGTTCAAATTATCAAAAAAACTCTGTAGACTGCATAAAGGAACAGAACAATATCACTATACATGAAACATACCTGGGCTTGGGCACTCGTTCATCAGGAACTGGTGTCCATGTGGAGTCTGGAGACTTTTGTTCTTTGAATCTCCCAGTAAATACATTGGCAATGTCAAGCATGTCATAGGCACAGACTGCAGAGCCAGGGATGCTGCAAAGTGACATTTCCCAGAAATCATTACTTATTCTGAAGTTATGCATAAAACCTTGAGCAAAAAATATGCTCTGTAGAATTCTTCCTGTCACAGGTTACTCAACCCTGATCTCTGAATCCGGTATTGACAGGAAAAGCTAGCCCCATGGAAAAGCCTAAATACCAACCAGCAGGCAGCTCCTGCCAAGAGAATTTATTTCAAAGCCTCTATAGAAAGAAGTAATTGCAATAATCTTGAAGAAGGGAAAGAATCTGTGAAACTCTGGCTGTCACTGGCAATGCATGAGGAGTAATGGCCAGTCTCAGAACCCATTACTTGGAAATTTAAGGTCTTGTAAGTCACAACATCTCCCAGTACCAACTACTGTAGTCCCTGTCATGCCTTAAAAACACACTGCAGACAGTTCAGAATTGGTTCTAATCAAACTGGAAGCATGCTGCAATGTGCCACTGACTTGGCTTTTACATGTAATTTGTTCATGCTCCCACAGCCTGATATCCACAAAGCGTTCTCAATGAAAAGGAGTTAACTATGCTCAGGAATTTGCTCTACTCAGTGAAATGTAAGGAGCTTAGAGAAGCAAATTTGATGTTATTTTAAGATCCCAGCATTGCAAACTTCAACTTTCTGAATACTTGCATGCAACTGCATGACAGCATTGTCCAAACATAGCTATATTCTTACCTACATGCTTTCTGAAAGGCTTATGGGTTTACCACGGTCAGTCACTCGGAAGCATGAAATATTCATTTATCACCCTTTCCTTTTTTTTCGTACATGAACTACTGTATTTGTGTCTGAATTCCACCACTTGATTTTATTAGGTAAATAGCATGAACCCAGCTGGCTGAGGCTTTCAATCCTGCTCTTAGCTAGTAGGTTATTATACACCAAAGAAAAAAACTAGGAACTGTAATACTGTTACAGAGGATTAAGTTAAACTGCTAAAGGTATATAAATTGATAGAAAAACAATCATTTGAATAGTAAAAAATTCAAAATGCTTTTTACTGAAGAAAAACAACAAGTAGGGAGACAGTACAATAGTCCAATAGTCTTACTTTGATCTCCACAGATTCATCTTTTTATATGGAAGGAAACTTCAAAGCTCTATATTAATGTGCTACTACATAGCAAGAGCTTTAAATGAAGGCAGTCATATATATGCTGATGTAAGAGATGGTCAGGGATGTATTTGGCCACACAGAGGACCTCACCCTAAAGACCCACTCCAGCTACAATATTTTGTATGTTGCTGAATTAGGTCCTAAAGAACAAAACAACCATACAATCTTGAGGTGTGTTACACACAACTGAAAGTGCTGAGACCCATGCTCAAAACACAACTACACACTGATGGAGGCATTGCCATGGTGAGAGGACTGCAACAGCTTTTACTCTGGAGGGTGGGAGTTTGCAGGTCTGTAATATGATGAAGTGGTGAGGATGGAGCACTGTGGGTCACAGCCAAGGAGGTCCAAGCCACGTTCCAACTACTGGACTACAACCCATCACTAGCTTCTGCCCAAGTGACTTCTGATTAGACTGAGGAAATCCTTCCACTTCACTCTAGAAGGAAACTTTATTCCAGAGACCAAATATATTTGTTGCAACTTTTCTTTAGTGGAAGAGAAATGAGAGAGATGGGTCCATGACAGAAGTAGGTTTCACAGAACAACAGAATCACAGAACATCCTAAATTGTAAGTGACTCACAAGGATCACTGAAGTGCTGTTCTCAGCCCTGCACAGGACACCCCGAGAATCATACCATGTGCCTGAGAACATTGTCCAAATGGTCCTTGATCTCTGTCAGGCTTGGTCCTGTGACCACTTCCCTGGGGCTCTGTTTCAGTGCCCAAACACCTCTGGGTGAAGAACCTTTTTCTACGATCCAACCTAAACCTCTATGACTCAGTTTCCTTGAGTCCTTTTACAGGTCACCAGAGGACCTGGTGCCTGCCTCTCCTCTTCACCCCATGAGGAAGCTCTAAACTGCTGTAAGGTCTTCCCTCAGTCTCCACTTCTCCAGGCTGAACAAGCCAATTGACCTCATTCACTCCTTGTATGACTTCCCCTCAAGCTCTTCACCATCTTTGCAGCTCTCCTTTGGATGATCTCTAACACCTTTAAATCCTTCTAATATTGTGGCACCCAGACCTACCCCCAGCACTCGAGGTGAGGCCGCCCCAGTGCAGAGCAGAGCGGGACAATCCCTTCCTTGCCCGGATGGAGGTGCTGGGCCTGATGGCCCCCAAGACATGGGTGGCCCTCCTGGCTGCCAGGTCTGCTAATAAGCTGTCTCCAAGAATATAAGTCTTCCTGACATCTTCAGTGTCTGGCAAAACCTTGAGCCTATAAAATAGTATTTTGCTTTTTACAACAAGTACTTAGATTTTAAAAGGAGAGACTTAAGGAAAGAATTATTCATGATACACCACAGGAGATACCAGCAGAGTGGGAGGACAATCTCAGTTTTGAGGTAATTGCAAGATAAAATCCATTTTATGATGCTGAATCTCTATTTGTTCACCTGTTTTTATTAAGCCAGATTGCATGAAAAGAGATCATCTTAATTTAAGCCTGTATTCCCTATTGGTGGCATAACTATTCCATTTTATTTCCTATTGTTTTTATGTCAAAAGCAGTGATTATACATTACCGGCCCAGGCTTACTCTCATCTGAAGCCAGTTCTGTGAATGACCTCACTGAGGTCAGGCTTTGACCAGAGGTGGCAAGGGTACAGCAAAACTAAATGAATTTCATGAATAAAATTCCTCTTCCAGCTCAAATGTTACTCTGTGAAACTGCGATATATTTTCTAACTAGAATGCTACTATTTTTTTAACTTCGCTGGGAGTCAATAATTAGACACAGTTACTCTTCTAATAACTTCCAGAGAAATATGCTATAATGTGTAAATGTAATAAAATCTCTACAGATGAATGGATGCTTCTGGATAATGATGCAAACAGTGAAATAGATCTTCTGGGGACCCTCCTTCCCAGGCAGCAAGACCTTGGTTCTCCCAGGAGAGCTGGGGGGCAGTAAGGTCAATGCAGGGTCAAGGATCAATGCAAGAGTCACCAGGGATGCATGAAACAAAGAGAAGGAGATAACATGGTTCGTGGAGGTTTAGATATAAACAGGACAGACTCAGTCCCTTCTTTGTGAGGAAAAAAATACCGTATTTTCTCTTTGGAATAATACTCTGCAAGTTACACGCTGCAACACTTCTTAGTGGCTGGTGTGAGCTATTCCAATAAAGAAAAGTGTATCTGAGGAATGTGCCCAGATAGTAAATCGGTGAAAGCCACTCCAAGCCATCAGGTATGAAACGCAGTAAGCAATATCAGGGTACTTGAAATTAAACACAAACTATTGGTAAGCACGGGGTACATAAAAATTAAGTTATATGAGCAATCACTTCTTGTGCTTGCATAAAGTAAAAAGAAAGTGCAGTGAAAAGCAAAACATAAAGGAAATAGAAGGTAAAAGGTTATTGTGATTATTACCTATTATATGGAGTGGAGAATGTTGCTAAAACAACATCCCGGCCATTGAAATGGATAACATCTGTAACTGACTGCAGTATGTTAAAGTAGAAGTGTGAGTCGCCAGGAACTGAGCAGTTCAACCGAGCCTTGAGAAAGGAAGTCCACTGTTTTTCCAGCACTCGCTGAGATCCTCCCATGTCATTCTTGCAAACCTGGGCCACCCTTGGGAAAACTACCTGGAAGGAGTAGAGCAAAAATAATGTAGAAAATTAAGTGTTTGCTTGAACTAAAGACTTTGTTGGAATACTGCTTTTAAAACATTTGGAATAACATAGCAAGGTGCTTAATTTAACACCACTTTTCTATAATCTGTGACAAATAAGAAATAGGGAAAAATCAGGCTTTGGAACAGTGTGCTATGAAAGATAAGACTGTGGCATTTACTATATAGTCATAAATCCTTCAGGAGATCTGTTCTCAACCTATATAAAACTCATTTCCATACAGACTGCTTAGCTTTCTATTTCCCCAAACAAAAGCACATTTCATATTCACAATCCCTGCAACCCACACTGCTGCTCTGATTCTTGTGTTTTCAGGACTTAAAAATGATGCAAATCTTGCTGGGCTTTTATTCCTGCTCTTCACCTTCATGACCTCAGTCAGCTTTTCTGACTGCTTATTCAGAAAGCTATTGTGAAATTAGCAAAAATGCAGAAAGTGTTTAATTATTCTTTGCAGAATGGCAGTGCACAAAATTCCTACCCCTGTTTACTCAGCACTCTAATTCATATTTCTTACAGAAAAATTTCTTCGTGCTTTGGAATCCATTTTTTGACAATTATCTATTATGCTGAACTAACTACATTAGCCTTCTGCTTTTTAAAATTTCAGAAAAGAGACTCCAGCATACACCATCACTGTAAGAAACCACACAGTTTCCTTTCAAGGCAGTGCAATGTTTCACTCCAGCCAATCTTTCAGCTGGAGCAATAGGAATCTTCTCAAAATGCTGACCTTGTCATCATGATTTATGGCTCTCATTTCAAGGTCACTTGTAAGAGCATCGGTCCAAAAATAGCGTTAGTTTTCCTCCTCCTGAATCTGACAAAGACATTCAAAGCAATGTTTTCGCCCTTACCTTTCCCATGCTGTTGTACTCCACTGCTATTTCCCGGAAGAAGAAGTATATATAATTGCCATAGTCAACTGCCTGAACAAAGTACGGTTCTAGAAAGAAACAACAACCCAAGACATCTCATTTAGGCACCACGTGCAGGCTACAGCATGCAAAGAGAAGCCAAATACATTCACACTTCAAATCCAGAGGTGAAATGTCTGCGTTTGACAAACTTGATCAGTTTTCAGAACTAAAAAATCTCTGTCGGAGAGGAATCACTGTCTGGGGACAGGGGAGCTGGGAACAAGTCTGTGCAACATCACTGCAGGGTAGTTAAGTCTCTGCCACTAATACGTCTGCCCTGCATGGAGTAAGAGGAAAAGTAAACAGGCATTTATAACTGTATGCCTGAGGGGTCCAAGCAGGGCTCTTTAGGGCATGCAGGCTGTGAGCTGAGGGATAACAAACCACATAACCTGTCTGTAGCAGCAAGCAAAGTGGGACAGCTAAAGTTGACACCTGGCAAAACATTTCTGCATGCAGGAAAAGACTTGAAACTATGGCTTTGCTCTCTGTTATAATCACTCCAAATGCTAACAATTCTTAACACCTACATGAAGATAAACAGCACCACCCTTAACAATGAGGGCATTTAGAGCACAGAAATTGCCTAATTCAATGGCAGCAGTACAATCCTTAAAAACTGTAACAGAAAGGCTTTGTGCAATATCCCTATAATTTTAGTTTCATTAATGAATGTTAACATTGCAGAACAAACCTTCTATAATTCATAAAGCCTTGATTGTTACCTAACAGTGCTGCGGCAGGAATATTTTGAAACACAGCCCAAGCACACAGAGCCCTGCAACGTCTGACTTTTACACCCAACATATGTAAACTGGTGGATTTCATCTTGGAAAGCTCACTGGAATACATATTCTGATCTACCCAGCTCACAGCTTCTGTCAGCTCCAGTAACTTGGGGTCAGGAGGAGAGAGAAAGAGATAAACAGATCAGTGTAAGCAAGAGATGTAACCTACTTCCTTCTTTCTGCCAGAAAGCATTGGTGAAATGACATGACAAAGAGGTCTGTCAGAAATCCAAGACTCTCATCAGAGATGCTGCTTTTTTCACCTGGTTTGTTTATCTACCTTTCAACCACTTGGAGTCATGTTTAACTGTCCGCAGAGTTGGGCTGTCTCCAAGGCTCCGGTATATGACTGCATCTATTGCAAGGAAGTCGGTCACTGTGGCAGAATACAGCTTTCCCTCTGGGGAGGAAGGAAAGAAGAAACAAGAGGGGAGGAGCATTAGAAATAAGACAATTGCCTTCTCTCATCAGTCACATGAGAAGGGGGAAACAAAACCATCACAGTCTCCTTAGGAACACTGAAGGAAGGAAAAAATCCTGCTAGGTAAATGGAACTGAGTACTGAACAAACAAGTCACCACTTTCCAAAATGGTAATTTCAGAGGGGTGCTGTGGGAGAAAATAACTTTATGGAATAACTCTTCTTTGGCTTAGGTATGTCATACTGAACTACTCTATCCAGTCACATGTCCCTAGTTAAATGCTCAGAAATTCTGCCTAGGTATGTCAGCAACACAAATATAACAGAACTGTTAGTTTTAACTGGAGTGCAAACCAGACAGGGCTTGAAGACTGTCAGCTAATTGACACTTATGAAAATTTCTCCCCTTGAGAGCACTTCTGCTCTGTCAGAGATCACAAACAAAAAATTAAACAGCATGCTGGGAGCCTGCTGAAACAGGAGTGCAAAGAGATGGGGGAGGATTGCCCATCAATATTTCTTTCCTAGCATGCATTTTAGGCATTTCCCGCATGCATTAGGCATTCCTCTCTCTTAAAGAATGGAGGAAAAGTGATAAGAAAGGGCCTACAAATGGCACCCCAAGGACAACCAAAACAAACAAAACTACAAGGACATAAAAGCATAAGCTTCAGCAACATTTTTAAATTTTATTTTTTGTCTAATCTGTCTGCAGGTTGTGGTAACTGTACAGGACTGTTTTCATGTGTGAGATAGATCTTGAAACCAGATGTCTGCTAGAAGCACAAGCAGTACAGCATGAGCACACCAACTTGTGTCTCTATTGTGTCTGCATAAAAATCAGAATTGTCTACATCTCCTTTGAGAGAGATTATGTTGGTGACTTGAAGGCACCAGCACTGAGGACATACCCAGGTCAAAGCAGAGAGGCTTCTACTGGTCAAGTTCTCCTCATTATCCTTTCAGACAACATTTAACTTAAGACTGAGAGGGAATCTCATTAATGCATACGACTATCTCAAAGGCAGCTGCCAAGAGGATGGTGCCAGACTCTTTCCAGTGATGCCCTGAGAGAGGACGAGGAGCAATGGCCATAAACTGAAAGACATGAAGTTTCCCCTCAGTATGAGGAAGGACTTCTTTACACTGAGGGTGGCAGAGCACTGGAACGGGCTTACCCCAGAAGTTGTGGAGTCTCCCTCTCTGGAGACATTCAAACCCCACCTGGGCACGTTCCTGTGCCACTTGCAGTAGGTGACCCTGCCTTGAAAAGGGGGGTTGGGCCGGATGATTTCCAGAGCTCCCTTCCAACCCTAGAAACTCTGTGAGTCTGTGAATTTCAGCTCCAGATTTAAAATTCCGACTGTTTTTTATTAGCAGGACTGTATGCTTTGTTCTGACTTATGCAATTCTTGTCCTTATTTGGCTGCTTAAGAATGATCACTTTTTCTTAGCAAAACAGAAAAAGTACTTACAACGTGCCCCCTCCTCTCCCCCCCACCCCTGAATTCAAAATAGACTAAAAAGCTGAATTGTTTAGATATGGATGTCTGAACTCATGTTAGTACAACCACATACTTATTTTCTTCCCTGCCAGGTTCCTGTGACCAACTACAATTTGCACATATCAGCTGTAATAGCTACAGGCTGCAAGAAGAGCCATATTCATGTAAGTGCATCCAGCAAACTCAGATGACCTGGATTAGTGCCCTAAACTGTTCTGAAACTGCTTTTCAGAGTGCTTTTCACTGCACTCTGAAAGTCAGCACAGGTATCAATATGTATGATATATAAAACAGTGATTTTCTGAAGCTAGCAGATTTTCAGGGTATATTCTACAAATACTTATTTGAACTGTATAAAATTTATTCTGAATCACCATGAAGGAGTATGATAATTTCTATAAATATTCTCTTTATTTTCAAATAATGTGAGGGTTTCTTCAGTGACAAAACAGGAGTCATCTTACTGAACTTCATCTGCATTCAAAGTGAATGTTTACAATGGGCTGGTCATAAATGCTTTCTTGGCCGGTAGAGTGAGAAAGACCCTTCTGAAAGGTCATTCAGACTGCACTAAGGATGGGGAGTTTGAGATACACGGGAAAAATATTTCTGTGAAGGTGTTTCTATTTTTCCACGCCTTATGAATTACCTGTTACAATTAGAGAATTTCTATTGTATATTCCTGTGACTGTAATTAAGAAATCACACGCTACCACTATCATCATCACCATTTTTCTTGAAACAAAAGGACCTATTTATTTACACTATAAAGAGAAAAAAACCCCCAAACTGAACCAGGTTATAAAATCTCTCCTTTGTGAGGCAGATGATGATACCTCTAACACAGTAGTACTTAATAGAGCCCTTTGGGTATAGACCCATTTGAGAATGGCTGAAATACTTGCACATTCTTAAATCTTCAGAGGAATAGATTGAGTATTTCCATGTGAGCACCCAGGCTCTGCTTTATAGCATCACACCTGCTGAAGAGGACTCACATTATCATGGATGACGTCTTTATGATCTTCACCACCTATCTTACAGCTAGAGCTAAGAAAAGATCCGCAGGGTTCACACTAAGAGAAGTTCAATAAAGAAACAATTTAATCAGGATTTTATGAAGAGATAGACAGAAATACCGCAGAATCAACAGCCAAAATTAACCTCATTTATAAGATCTCATTTTTTCTAACTATCATAGTAGAAATCAGAGTTAACACTGTTCTGCTGCATGGAGCATAAATCACCACTAGCCAATACACTTTTCTCCTTTGTCTACCGCAGCTGGTAAGACCATATTAAGATGTTTTCAGCTTAAAAANGAATTACAGAAAAAAAAAAAAAATCACCTTCCCCTTCCTTCTGGATCTAGAAAAGGGCATGGCACAGCATTTTCCCTAACTTCCTTTTATTATAAATGTTAATTTAGGTTTAGAGTTGTTAAAAAGTGTATCCTGCTTAATCCTTATTAAAGCTTACACAAGCCTTGACTTCCTTTGACGTTCACAGAAGCTGGATGCAGCCAGAAATGGTGCCTTACACTGGCCATATTATCAAGAATACAGGAAATACTTAAGTATTGATCCAGGAAACTGAGGCTTCATGCAATGTTGACAATAGTGAGTTCCAGAGATGGGAAGGCCTTTTTGCTAGGGATTTCCTCATGCCCACTATTTTCAGTCATTGTTCACTCCCTCTGACACCTTTTAGATTAAGGGATTTTGGGCTCAAGCTAGAGGTACAGTGTTATCACAAGTCTGGGCTGCAGGACAAAAAGTAAAAAAGTTTATCTCTGTCATTTTACCTGCAAACAATGCAACGTTGGCATGCTTTGCATCATAGGGGCACCTGGCCATTCCACTGAATTCTTCTTCCAGGTACTCCAAGGTATCCATCTGAAAAATGAAAGGGAGCTCCTCAGATAGAGAAACAACTTCTTACCGGGGATGAGACTTATAACAGTGTTTTTTCTTGTCTGAGCAGAGGAGAAGGCCCTTGCTCTAACTCCACTCCTGACTATGAAGAAAAACCTTGACAAAAATCATGGTATTAAATAAAAAGAGTCTGAAGAAAGTATGCCCAGTAAGTCACGCGTTCTTTTGGAGCTAATCACTCACCCTGACACATTTTACAAAAGTCTTCAGTCCATATTTTATCTGTACACAAGTTTTGTTTTGAACTGTAGCAATGTGGTCTGTGGTTCTGGCAAGGGTCCAAAATTTATCCTCAACAGTGAGCCAACAGAAGCGCTCTTATGCACAGAAAAGACTGCAAACCACAGCAGTCAGAAGAAACACTAGGACAATTATCTCTGTGTGCATTTTCCTCCCCCAAGTTCAGAGATCTTTCTGCTCTAGTCTCAACAGTGGTGCTCTCATCCTTGATTTGCATGTTCAGAAAGATGCTCTTCAAGTTTTACTATATCAGTTGAGTCTGTGTCACAGAGAAATCCTCTTACCATCAGGCAAGAATTAGTCTGTGCGGGAATTGTAAATTCTGAGGTTTATATGTAACTCCTGGGAAATAAATTCACCCTGGGCACTGATAATGACACAAACATACAGATTGACTTTACATGAAGTTCAAGCAGGTTTAGTGAGCTAAGGGAGAATCGTACACCTCTTATCTCTTTAAGATTAAGATTATCCTACTTTATTTTGGGAATAAGAAGCTTTGTAGCATATTCAGGTAACTTGTCCAGCTCATACTGTATAGATCGCACACACTGAAGATTCACCAAGCATGAAAAATAACCCACATGGCACCACCAACAACTTAAATCAACTTTTAATTCATATGTTACAGATTCTAAGTCCTTCGGTGGATGATTTGTCATCATTTGTTTTCTGTCATGTATTCTTCCCAGTCAAAATCCAGTCTGAGGAGAGTTAGTTGTGTTTACTCAAAGGCGGAAAAGCGTTACATGTGATAGTGAGAGGAAATGAGTTACAGTCCTGAGTAACTTTTCCTGCACCAAGCTCCACACCCTGGGCTCATCCTCACAACCACTGGCATGCTTGAGGGACAGACCTGCTTTCTGTTTGGCACATGTTTAGTTCTCTCTCTGTATAATGAAGGAATACATGGAGGAAAAGCCAGGGCAGGTGTTGCAGAGACCTTCTGCGGACTGCCAGAGGGATCACTATCCAGCCCTGCATCATGGGGAATGAAAAGTCTGGAGTAAGGGTGAGGAGGCCATTTATATGCCTCACATCAGGATGCCAAAGAAATCTGTAGTTGTATCTAAAAGACAACTTCCTAGCAAAGGGACTGGCTGAGTTTTGTTAGCCTCATTAATGGTATTCAGAGATAAAAAATTACAAACTGTACTAGAAGACTAAATACAGCCCTGAGAGATCAAGAAGCAACATTGCATACTAGGAGCAGGCAAGGAAAGAAAAAATAAAAGAAACAGTTGTTAACAGAGCAGCAAACTGTACCTCACAGTTACCATGACAGGCTTGTATTCTTACTCAGATTTGGTTCTTCCTCCATAGACTGGAAAAAAAATATTACCCTGCACTTCTCTCCTGTGTTTTCAAAACTGCAGCCATTATAGTGGCTAAAGGAGGTAAAGCAGCATTGCACAAAAATCAACGAAGAGCAGCAGTCACAGTGAATACCACTAGGGAAGTAGTTTTCCTGGGTGTTAACATCTTTATTCTGTTTTTTTTACAGTAACTCTGAACCCAAAAACTGAATGAGAACTGTGATTTTATCAGGAGCAGCATTAGTAAAACTGATTTTTATTTTTCCAGAAAAAGGATGAGAAATGACCTGTGGGACATAACAGTGCCTAGAAAAGCAGAACCTGGATGTCAAATGCCTAAACAAATTCATTTCAAAGCTACTCCAGAGACATCCACTGCTGGGAGTTATATCAGAATATAATGGTGAAAGTTTAAGAAAATGGGAACTATTTCAATAAAAGGGTCCTGTTGGAATGCAGATTACTGAAACACACTATGCCAAATGAATAAATTGGCTTCAGGGCATTAATGTCAAGAATGCATGGACCAGCACAGTTTTCTACACTGCTCTAGATAACGTTTTGGCTTTGCAGATCCCCAGCTAGTAAGGAATACCTCACTGTCCTGCTGTACTGTTCCTTGTGGAGATTTGCTCTGCAATCATGTCCACAGCACACAGTGCCACAGGATCTCCACAGTGTCCCTGTCTGGGGGACTCACAAGAAACTCAGGTTTTGCTTGCATGCCCTGAAGCATCTTGAGAACTGGTTTTGAGATTGAGAACAGTACAACAGTAATTTTAAAACATGCTACTCAGAACCAATAACCCCCAGTATTTGTCTATGACTTGGTGTGGGTGTCAGTGACAAGCTGAGGAACTTTCTGAGGAGTGACTACATCCCCAAGCAGAGATCTGAAGGACCCTGCACCTATGGAGGGCAATGCAAAGGGGCAATACTCTTGAGGTGCAGGAGTTGCAAAGAACTAGGTACTTAGTCTGAGAGATTCTCAGAAATCCAATCAACATTGAACTTGGTAACAAGTTCAGCATAAATGTTTCATAGTTGAATGGTGCACAGTTGAATGACAACCTTGTGCTGCTGCCAACTTAGTCACAATAAATCCAACCAATAAACAAGGCATAAGTGAAATTCCACAAACAAATTACATACCTTGTAGTTCCTGCAAGAAGGGTTGAATGCATTTGTTCCACAGATAAACAGTGTATCCTCATTTCTTTTTAGGAGAACCTTAATAAAGTTATGACATTCATCCTGAAGAAAAATAATAAAAACTATTTCAACTACTGAATTTTGGGTACTGTTTTTATTTTTAAATTGTGATATTTCATTGTCAGGTTTAAAATTAAATTGGCTGTGGTACACAGTGGTACCCACTGTGATATTCTGGCCTTATTTTGTCTATGTTTAACTGACAGTGAGCAAGCTGTAATACTTTATATTCTAGAGGTTTAAAAGTTACAAGGAGCTGAAGATACCGCATTCGTATCACAGCTCCTAGTTTGCTGTTGTTGACAAAGGTGAATTTTGTCTGAAAACTGTTGCTTTCCTCAAGAGTGAAAAATATGATCTTCTTGTCACCTGTGTTGCTGTCAGGCAGTGACGTCACCACCGCAATATACTGGCATAAATTGTCTGTAACTAGAAAGGGAAGTAGATGTAAGGAATGAAAGAGTCTGCACCTAATTATGATAACTGTGCCAGTCATCAGTTCCAGCAGGGTGAAACTGGTGTGAGAAACAGTCCTTCTACAATCACACACTCATGTTTTCTGATGTTTTACCTGAACTTCTCAGTAAATTCCCACCAGGGGCTGGACAGCAGCACTTGGCTTTTGAAGCAATGATAAGCAAAACCGGTAAGCACTGTGACCTTCTCAATGCCTTAAGTATTTCAGGATATTGCTGTGGCTTCTGTCGTAATATGTTATCACATTCAAAGTCAACTATTTTTGCAAATTAAAGCCTTCACTAAGTTGATGGAAAAAACAATTACTGGTAAGAAGTGAATGGCACGATCCATTCCACATCACAGACAGCAGCCTGAGATAACACTGCTGCAAATAAACTAAAGTGGCAGTTGCAGAAGAAATGAAAATTGCCTACCTTATGTTTTCCCTTCATTCTGCATGTGTCTACATCAGCTTGTCTAGATTTCCATGTCAGTTTCTGCAAGAATCAAGAAAGAAATCAATTAGAACTCAGAGGTTTTTAACTTTTGATTTCAGAAGTAGAAGTCCCTTAGGGGAAACTAGCTTTTGAACATACATTTATTGAAAGTTTTCTGCACTCTTTGTCCATGATTAATTCACCGCAACAATGAAAGTTCAGTGATGTGGAGTGTTCCTTTAATTTTGTTTTGCCACCAGTTCATGAGACTGGAAACCCATCCCTCTTTCTTTAAAGCCTAAACGAATAGAATTCAACAATAGGCCAACTTTGGAAAACATGTACTTTTCTTAAAAGTACTAGATGTTCTCTTCTTTTAATTGATATGGCCTAGAAATTAGAATTATCATTTATGGACTATGAACCTTCACTGGATTCTAAATGAAATATGCAGTCTCAAAGATGACATTTTAGATCTGGAAAGAAATCAAATCCAGGTAATTCTTACCACTTCAATTCAGCTAACAAGCTCAAAGGGTTTTCCACCTGTCAAGACACTGCTGACTTTATCTGCTAACACTCTTCCTCCGGAACATTTACAGGTAAATCCCAGCCATGATTTTTTTTTGAGATGAGTTTCAAAAATGGTCAAATGTGGAAGGCTTATTAATTATAATAAAACTTTGTCTAAAATCACGTGGCCTAACATGGTACCACCTTAGACACTATTGCCATGATAGTTCTGACAGTGTTCTTGAGCAGTAAACTGAGGCACTGTGCATTCATGGAGGGGTCCAAGCTGAAAGAGTAACCATGAATGTTTATTTCCATTAGAAGCCTGTGCCCTCACTCTTTGAAGAGTAAAAAGTTCATCTTCAGCATCCTTCACAGTTATAATGAAGTACTGTCCCCTCCTCCAGTGGAATTCATCCAATGCCCAAATTTGTATGATCTTCTGCCGGACCAAGGCTGTGTTTAACATATATTACACAATATGAATGCAATGCAAAGGAGCTGAAGGGAGATTATTTTCAGTATGTTTATGTTAATATACAATGCAGTAATGTAGACAAAGATTTTTTTAGTTTGAATGCAACTTCCCATGGAGATAATGTGAGTAAATCTACAAAGTGATGTTATAGTAAGATTTTATTTAGTCAGTTCTTGCATGAGTGAAAAAAAATTTGTGCACGTGATAATATGTAACTTGCTTTTTATGATGAAAGTTTCAGTAGACTTAATTGGGATAGTATAGCTGTTATAGAAAGCTGCTGCATATAAATGAATAGATGTTTGACAGATGTTTCACCAGGGATCTCACCATATTTCAGTACAGATTGCTTATCAGCCTGGCTAAATCACTTATCAGAAATTCGCAGGGGACAAGATTGCTATTCCAGCTCTCCCCAAATATGATTAGCAATGCCATCTTACTTGCTTATTACAGTTTTACAGCAGTGCTGGCAAGTTCTTTAAAACAATGTCATCATCCTATTTATTTGAAGCTTGTTCTAGTGTCCTTGGTTTCTGGTGAAGATAAAAGCTACTTACTTTGCTAAAATAAATTTCTTCTGTATGTGATGTGTCCATATCAACAGTATAGATATGGTCCCTGTAAACAAAAGCAAATGAATATAAAGTCAAATGGAGTAGTCAGGCAGTTCATTTTCTATAAGAGAGCTATCTATCACCAGATAATTCATAATCCATTTTAAAAAAATCACAGGTCTTACCAGGAAACATTACTGGCAGCATCTCCTGCTTCTCCCACAAAAGCATTTTCACGTATAAACTGTTTGCCTTCTCATTAAGGAAAAAAAGAGAAAACTGCTGCAAAACTTCAGAGTAAGATTCTTTCCCAAAAGCAATTATCTGAACAAATGAGATTTGGGAAAGTAGATGAGAGTCACATGATTTCTGCTCTATCAGTCCTACAGCAGATGCCACATCTAGCATGCGGATGTTTTTCTGTATCCTGAAATCAGCTGCAATAGCTTTTAGGCAGCCTTTGCCAGATTCCTGGACTAGCAGTCACGGTGCCACATTTAGCCATTTAGGGTTAAAAAGAAGTTAATCTTTTCTTTTTTCTTTTCGTTTTTCTCTTCTCTTTTCTCTTTCCTTTCCTTTTCTTTTCTTTTCTTTTCTTTTCTTTTCTTTTCTTTTCTTTTCTTTTCTTTGCTTTTCTTTTCTTTTCTTTTCTTTTCCCTTTTAATTATGTGTCTAACCTTAGCTGTTATAATTTGATTGACAACATGGTAGACAAAAGGCTGACAGACACAAAATTATTCCCAGAAATCATTCTTCTCTTCACACATTGCTGGCCAAACTAAACTGTAAAATATTTCTCTGAAAAATGTTCACACTTTTTTTCTTGCATTTACTTTCCTATTTTCCTGAGAACTTGTCCCTCTCTACAATTAGCTTCCAATCTCTTCTTGGAAAGAGGAAATAGACACAGCTACTCAGGTAAAGCAATATTTTTAGACATTCTCCTCCATGTAAGCTGAGAACATGGACAGCTCTGTACAGAACCCAAAAGCTGAAAATAACCCACCAACCCACAACACTGTAGTAACCAGAACATCAAATTGGGACTGAAATCTCATTTTTCCTTGAAATAAAATTGGATTTTTTTCAACATGCAGAAAGCTGCACAGCTGAAGCAAGATCCAAAGCACTGGAGGGGTCTGCTGAAAGCAGAATACAGAATCCATTTAAAAATCCCTTCTCTCAAGGTTAGCTTCATTTTATTGAGTCTTGGGGAAACAGTGCTACTCTCCTTAAATAAGGGTAAACACAGAATACTGCTACAAGAGAAATAACACTTCTCTCAGGTGGAGAAAAGAGGCAGTACTGGGGTAGGGAGCTGGCTTTTAAAAATTTGTCTCCTATGGAGCTTGAGGCTGTTTGCTTTGTAAGACGCCAAATCGAGGAGTTGATGGGTTTTCTTCTCCTCCAGACTCTAAAACCAGAACTATCATTTACTTCCAAGATTGGTTTAATACTTCGGTTTGTTATTTGCCTGACTTCAGTGACAGAGCAGTGGTCAGGGTTGGTTCTAGAATAAAATTATCTATTAGCATGATATCAGCTTCATAGATTACATCATGGTTCCCTTTTTATGTGCATTGCTCTTTATTGCTGTCACTCCTGCTATATAAAAGTGGGGGGAAAAAAATCTCTTGAATTGCAAATGAGGTGCCAGTGGACCTCTAAAACCCTTCTTCCAGCACAGCTCTTGATTTTAATCATCAGCCTCCCTTTCCAGAGGTTACAATTCTTCCCTTTTTAACAGGAAAATTAGAAAATATAGTGGTGGTGCTCAGAAAGAGTTGAGTTATTAAGTTCCACTCTCAATAAAACAGCCTTCAGAGGACTTTCTGGTTCAAGAAACAGTTCAAAGGAAACTCAGAAGCTAAATTACAGGATTGCTGGAAAAAAGGTTAGCATCAGGAAAATTACGTATCATTTTTTCATGCCACAGATGAAACACAGTTGCTGACAGTGTCAGTAGAGAGCGAAAGAGCTTTCAAATTCGGGGGACGGCTCCCTAATCACAGAAAACGTGGGATTGTCCTCGCCCTCCTTTTCCCACTGCTGCCCAACTCCTACTATCTAGCTGTGGTATGTGTACAGTTTGCTGCTAATTAAGTTATTCTAACACAAATTTACTTAATCCTAGAGCTTCCGTTTTTCCCACCTCCAGTCAGCAGAATGGAGTTTTGTTGCCATGGCATAATCTTGTCGAGGAAGGGAATTTAAATAATGCCACTGGCTGTGCACGACCCTTGGCGCTCGGCGCATGGTTTGGGAACATGTAACTGCAAATGAGGAGGGAGCCATCCCAGCCCCTGCTCCGCGCCCCTTTCGTTCCTACCAACGAGGGGTGGCAGATAATGTGAACAAAAGCTGCCACTGCACGAGACAATGGGAGGAGGAGACACAGCAAACTTAGAGAAGGGTGTGTGTGCCTGGGTGTGGGTGAGAGTGATGGCCAGCGAGTACCCTTCCCACAAGAAAAAAGATGACAGAGCTGGTTCTTTGCAGACTGCAAGCCAGATATTCAGACAGTAAAGCTTTTTGGCCTTTGGCTGAATTATTCTGATTAAAATTGGCTCTGTATCTCTGCCTGATAACATGAAATAAAGTCTGTCTGAAGTGACACAAAACTTTATTTGGTAATAGCTAATACAGGAGTCATGTATCCCATATGACAAAATAAGTATTGGACTGACAGAAATTTTGTTTTGTGCCAGTTGTTCATTAATAAAATGTTAGCAGTTCTCAAATCTGACTTCACCTTTCTGGTGCACTGAAACTGTCTGCAAAAGTCAGCACTGGATTTTCTAAAATAAGGCAAAAACCCCTCCAACATAAAATAAAAACTTTCAATATTTAACCATTTGTTTTGATTGTTTTTCAGTTAATAGGGTAAAACATAAACTCAGGAGCACTATATTTCCATGTCTAAAAAAAGCATGAGAGCAATATCTCATATAATAGACCAAAGATTTATGTTAGCTACAGTTTTCAATGAATCTTGTTACAAAACTCTTTGGCAAACATCTTTGATTGTGTATAAATTTGCTTTCAATCTCTAGATTTACTACTGCCTCTGAAGGAGATGCAGTATTTGGGTTACAAACTCTCATTCACACTACATACTGAAGGATGACTCATCTTCTGAAGTTTGTTACTTAAAGATAAAAATTATTTTTGAATTTTAACTTGTATCACATAGCCTTCTCAGCCCAGAAGGGACTTTGTTCAGTAACAAGGAGGGGGGAAAGAAAATGTCAAAGAGGTTTTGAGTTACCAAAGGAAAAAAAAATGTAAGAAGATTTTTTCGTGCTTGTGTAAGTACAAAACAGACCAGGTCTTTATTCTTTTTTGTAGGTCACAAGACCCTAGGAGTATATAAGCACTCTCATTGTAGCAAGTTGTTTTATATAAACAAGGAAGAATGCATATTCACATACTAGTACACGTTATCCCCCAAATATTACCATTCTTCACATAATTTGTGCACACAGTGGTTTCATATCCCAGAACCGTTCTCTGGGTTTTCCTGCTGTAATGCCAGTTGTTTGGGCACTGTGACAGTCTAATTGCGTCAATCTCAGTCTGGGAACAAACTATGAAAACAGCAGAGCAAAATCTGCAAAGCGGATTTACCCCCATCTCACTGCAAATAATTTCCTAATTTAAAGGAAAACAAATAAGGAAAGCAAAGGGAGCTCAGCCATGAAAAGGAGGAAATCCTGCCACCACCTTTCAAACCTATTCAACCCTCTGCCCTGCCCCACTCACTATGCCACTAAACACAGCAAAAATACTAATCTCTGAACTTGGGCAAAACAGGGCTTTGCCACTTGCTGGAGGGCCAACCTCTCCTAGGACCAACACCACCGCAGCTCCTATGGAAGGATACTTGCTCTCTGCCTTGACTGGATGCAAGGTCTTGGTGTGAGAACCCTGAGCTCTGCCACCCAGACCCCATGGAGAGCAGGGCATGCAAGGAGCCCGAGGAAGCTGCGATTAGCCAGAGCAGCTGCAATGTAGGGGAACAGGTGTGTTCTTCTGGCAGACAGGGACTGAAAATGTCACTCAGTGACCATGCTGGTGTAACGCAATTACCAATTACGTGGTGCCGCATGGAGATCCACAGGGAACTTTCCCCGCAGGACAAATCCGACCACCCAGAAGATGGGGAGTGGCTGTTGGAGAAGAAAGCCAGGCAGCTCCCAGAGGCTGCCAAGGGCTTTGCAGACAGGGCTGTTGGTGAGAAACTGCCTGTTCAGCAGCTGTTCCCCTTCACTCCTGGCCATCCCACCCACCACTTCTCCCATCTGCAGCAACAGCCTGATTTTATGTGGCATATGAGGAAAGGTGCATTTTTCCAGTGGAGGACCAGAAAACAGGCAGGAAACAAGCTGCTACTTGAGAGGCAGCTTGCAGGGAGGTCCCAAACAGGATACAGGTCCAAGAGCTCCTAAACTGGACTACCTACCCTTGCTAATCTGGACCCACCTCACACTCATTCTGCATCTCTCATGTAATTTCTACTCTAAGATCCTCAATCTTCTTTGCTAACAACAGGTTAGGGAGATGAAGTGTTAATATCTGATCTGTGCCGGGTTGGCAGCTGTGTAATGAGTGTAGCTCCATGAGGCTGATAGTGCAAGCTGAGCTAGGCAAACTGAATGGGTGGCTCTACGTGCAATTTTATAAAAAGACGTGCTCATGTCTGCACAGTATAGCTCTCCAAAAAAATGAAGACACTAAATTCAATTAACCTTGTGGAAGCATGTTTGCTTCTATTTTCTTTTGGTCTTAAGATACTAAAAACATGCCTAAATCAGCAAAATTAAATTCTAATAACTATTATCAAAAAATGCATTTGTGCGCAGAAGAATTATTCTCTAAAATTTGTCATTATTGGTGAGCACAAGTGGAATAAAAGGAAAAGGAAGGAATTGCTTCTCCATGGAACTAAATTATTTCTCTGGCTACTTCCCTCTTGCAGGTCTCAAAGGAAGGCAGAGGCATGCAGTCCTAAAACACAGGTGTAACATACCACAAAACTTTAGTTGACCAACTAACAAGTTTCCTCATATGCCTTTCTAACAGGCTACAAAGCTCTCCCTGACTAGAAGACAATCCTAAAAAT
The DNA here is from genome assembly GCA_013400655.1 of Mystacornis crossleyi. Classification (NCBI taxonomy): domain Eukaryota; kingdom Metazoa; phylum Chordata; class Aves; order Passeriformes; family Timaliidae; genus Mystacornis; species Mystacornis crossleyi. The sequence goes on from VYZQ01028603.1 coordinate 20,762, forward strand.
AATGCGCCCATCAGAGAAGAACTCAGAATATTCCTTGTCTTCTCCTTCCTCCTCTTAAAGCAATAAGAGAAGAGTGGTGAAGCAGGAAACTACTGACCTAGCAGCAACGTAGAGGGTCCTGTTCATGACCATGACAAGCTGGATGTCCAGCCGGTGCCTCTGTGTGGTGTTCCGCCCTGGTTTGTGACCCACAAACACCGGATACTGTCTTGTATCTATAGGAAGGAAAAATACCAACAGGTTTAAAAGAGAATAACAAACTGAAATGGTGCTAACATGAAGCAACATAGGGCCCCGCTATAGCCAAAACCCATGGTTCCTGTTCTGTCCTGGAAGCCCAGTCTGGGCCTGGTAGGCATGAACACAAAGAGCTGGAGAGTTCCTCAAGGTTACAGTCACTGCAGCTGCACAGGAGAAAGTCATCGCCTTTGTAGAAGACAAAAACTGTCAGTTTTTTTAAGCATAAAGCTGCTCTGGACCTCTTGGCACACAGGTACACAGCACTTTCTCACAGTTTTTCTTCGACTGCTTGCAGCTTAAATGCTTGCTCCTGGCTGCCAAGGCATGCCTATCAGGACAAAGCTGTTCCACAGTGACCCATCAGTCACAATCAGACCACAATGACTGGACAGGTAGTGGCTAAAGCAAATGGCTTGACTCTCATTTGTTCAGACTGCCAGTTCCCTGGGTTTTCTAAAGGACTGGACTGCTGTCACAGAACAGCTGCAGGAATTTCTGAGATATGCTGGGAAATCACCACTTGAACTTTATGAGGTGAAAGTCACTGCACATTATTTTGGCAACCAGTCTGATGCTCCAGTCCTTCTGGCAAGTGGACAGCAATACTGATTAGAATCCTTGTACCAGGCTTATGCTATCAACAAGCCAGCTTCCTTCCCACCTCTACCAGTCACCAAGAGCATTTATTGTCTATTATTCTATTCCCAATATTTTTTTGGGTGAGAACTCAGCATACACAGGGTGTGTCACTGCTTCTGAGATATCTGTACAACCTATAACAACAGCGAACACTTCTGATCAGGGGCCACTTTACATTCATACGTATCATATGATCACGGCATCTAGGTGCACAAACAAGAAGCTAATTTGGTAAATAAAATGACAGAAGACAGGAGGAGGGTGATCCTCTGATGAGCATTATCACGGCGGAACTGCTGCGAGTGCATGTTATACAGGGCTGACTAGCATCTAACTATGCCTTTTCCCCATAAATATGCTTTCCCAGAAAACTGCAGCTCTTTGAGGGAGTCTATTTCTTCAGAAATTAATCTACTCCTTAAGTGTTTTCAGCTATTGTCTTCTAAAAGCAGTGTACCTGTTAAGCTTGGTCAAAGTATTGATTCACAATGCTGGAGCATGGCTTCAGCAAAGCACCTCAAGGTGTCATGTGCCAGAAAGTCTGGTGATAAAACTGGACAGAAAAAGGAACTTCTCTCCTAAGCAGGTGCTGAGAACGCTTGAAGAAATAAATTAAGACACCAGGCAGGATTTACATTCAGAAGCTTAATCCTTCTGACCATGTCCTACACGCAAAATGCAAGTTTAACTGTCAGGCTATTTTCTGTTCAGTAAAGTTGCCTCTGTAACTCATGGATCTAGAACAAACTGGGGGCATTCATGTCCACTTCAGCACGCCATGCTGCAGAGGAAAAATTATCTCGTGTTCTATTTCTCCAAAAGGATCAAGCCTGGCACATTTTTACAAGAATGATTAGCACTACCCTTCTGGGGGGTGAAAATGTTGGTGCTGAGGATCCAGTGGTCGCACTAGCCATGTTTCACCGGATTTGCTTCAGAGCAGTTCTTCCCTGTTCTTGTATCCAAGTTGTCTATGAACATTTGCAGCACATCAGGTGTGCCCTGGAGTCTTATCTTTCAGATTGGTGTTACACACAACAGACAAGTTTATGGGCGCCAAGGCCATTCCAAAGCACAGTAAACACGGACAATTTAAAAACCAAATTCCTGAACAAAAAGAGAATTGAACACAAGCCTGCTCTTGGCTGACTTGCTACTTCCTAGCACACTTTTAGAGGCCCAGATGCTAAAGACTTCCTTATAGACATCTGAAACTTTGGGACGTTGAAGAATTTTCTTTGTAATAATCACAGCTGAGCTGAGGCAAATGTGAAAGAATCATTTAAGTCAAGCCTGATGTCCACAGTAAAATGCTCCACAGAAAGCTCTCCACCTGTTTAGCCAGCAAATCTCAGTATGATTTGCAGCTGTTGGTGTTACACTGGATTTTGGAGAGCTTGCCAGTCTCTATTGGTAAGAAAAGGGAGAGCTTCTATCATAAGAGATTCTTTGTCTTCATTTGGTTTTTAGATAGCTTTTTCCAGCTTTTTTCCAGGACATTTTTCCAGCTTAGGAAAAAAATGTCTAATGCTCAAGCAGAATCCATCTGAGCTTAAAGAAGTAAATTCAATTGTTTGTATTAGATTAAGAAATAATAAGACCATGTGAAAAAGTCATGTTCCTATATCAATATCTGAGAATGTAAATTGGCTGATATGGGAGAAATCAAGAAAAAACAACTTTATCCACTGTAACTGTAGTAAAATAATGTTGATTGGAAGTCCCCTGATCAGTATTAAATGAAGTCCTCTGGACCCTCATACTTACAGTTGCCATGCGAAATACTGATAGGCTCAGAATCTTCTGGGAAACCAGCCCCAGAAAAGTGTAGCAGTGTGAAATATAGCAGCAAGGCTTCTGACCTCATAGTAGTTCAGCTGTGAGGCTTCACTTCTTCACTTCACCCTGTGGAAGACAAACAAGAGTTCAAGCATCTTCTGTTGAATCAGAGCTTTAAAAAGTCCGTGGAAAGCAGTGGGAGCTTTCCTCCTGAAGCCTCTCACTGTACCTGAGGAGGCATGCTGTGTTTCTAAGCAGGAACTGCCCTGCAAAGGCAGTTATTCTTCAGCCCATGCCCCAGCAGGGCCACATCTTGCTTAAGGATCTGTGTGTTACAAAAAAATTTCTGCTTCTGCTGCTTATTATGCAGTGAAGACACTTCATCTCCTGCACTGATCGACAGCTGACAAGTTTTCCAAGCAATACTTTATTTTACCCTTCTTTGGCTTACATAATTAGATGATGACAGAGTGACACACACCATAAATAAAAAAAACCCCACGCCACATTATTCTGGTTAAAAAGAGATTAAGAGTTATACTACAGGACTGATTCATACCCTGCAGAGTTGTGAATCAAGTGAAGAAACACTGAGAGAGCTTGATGGAGCATTCAGAACATGTCATTGGGCTTTACCATAAAAATATGTACCCATAAATTTAGGTGTTGTAAAACCAATAGTCCAACTTGTGATAAAATAGGGAAGAAAAGAACTGTCTAAATCCACCGTTTTTTTCCTTGTGTTCCACTGATGCATTCATTCATTCATTCATTCATTCATATTTCATGTACAAAAATATCCCTAAATCTTAAAGATAAAAGGAACCACTGAGGCCTTTGGATACAGTGAAAGAAAACAGCACATAATACAGTAAATACTTCAGAATTCTCAGTCAAATTTCACAGAGACATTGATCTGTAGGGGAAATCAGTGCAAAAGTGAGGTTTTCTTTTCATCCCTTCCAGAGTTTCAAACCTTTGATGCTGCCTGCCAAAGATTCCTTTTGAACAAAGCTATTTAACAGTGGTCTGTCAGTCATTCAAGATTCATGGGCAGAAAGTCAAACTTCATAACCTACATAGTCTTTGAAACTTAATTTGGCAAACAAAGTGCTAACTTGCCCTTCTGCAGTACTATTTAATATTAGATACCTGTGTCTCCCTTCTTGATGCCAAAAAAAGCATTAGCGAGTCTTAAATATTGGATTTCTCATTTTTTAACCAATTGAAAAATGTCACAATAATTAATTTGCTGCATCAGGTGCTTGCTTTCAAATAAAATTTCAGTTGCTATAAATGGTTTGGAAGGGGGGATCTGTTGCAGGGTGATAGAGTCCATAAGGACTACTGATTTATTACACTCTGTGGTAGTCTCTTATTATTTCAACACACAAATTGGAAATTTGGCTGATTCTCTACTTCTTTTAACAAAATAACTGAGAGACCAAGTTAGACCAAGACTAGGAAAAAAAAATAATGTAAGGCAATGACTGACACCTTAAATGAAAAAAGTGTCAGATAGATGGCAAAGGATAAAAACAGCAAAAATAAATGCAAGACAATGCAGACACTGTCTGTCTGTTATACCTCATAGGAGAATGCATACTAAAAGATAGTACATACAAGCCCCAAGAGAAGCATTAGCTTCTCCATCTAGCACTGGTTAGGCCAATAGCTCTATGATTACCGACACAGCTGTCTGCCTGCAGACACTTTTATGCATTTT